>DVQO01000127.1:0-28849 GCA_018231785.1 Danaus gilippus
TATATATATATATATATAAAAGGTGAAGTTACAGTGACATATAATGAAGCTTGACTCGACTTTTAAATATATTTAACATTACATTTATTATGTATTAAGTCCTTAATACATAATATTAGGTATTTATGTTATTATTTTTATTTCTTATATGTTATTAAACTTTTATGGAATAGAAATTTATTCTTTCAATATCTAGGGTGCGATTTTTTCATTGACGATCGATATGCTTGTTTTTGTAGATGTTTTGGTATTAAAAAAAGGACAGAGTGTTGTGGTAGAAAAACTTTTAGGGTTATAAATAAATAAATGAGAAGATATCTTCATTAAAATATACTGTAATGTTAATTACATAATTTCTAATAACAAGACCTTTTCATAAATAAGAAAACTCTTCTAAAAAATAACTTTGAAATGTATTTATAATAATATTTCATAGTTTTCTACATACAAGTTTATCCTAAATTATTCACATACAAACACGACATTATTTAACTCATTCTTGTTCTCTTTAATACACAGATCTTATAATTGTTACTATAGACACAATAACTGTAACAACGTATGGTGCAGGGACAGTTGCTCCATTACAGGCGTGTTGACCTCGACCGATACAAGCGATGTAGGCCATGCGGTGAGGCAAGTGACTCTGTTCGTAAACGCCAGAGAAAAGCTGATGATTAGGACCGCGAGCGTACACAGCTACGTCATCACCGCCATGAGTCTCTGAACTTAGAGGGACATCCACATGCGCTTGCCACCTTACTGATCCTGAAGAATAATTTTAAATGATTAATTTTTAGTTCAATGCAAATAAGTTTTTATGTACTATTCACTTCGAATGTCTTTATTATATTTATTTACATGTTTTTTTTTATCCTTTTAAATAAAATTGCTATGGGATGAAAAATATATATTTTTTTCTTATTTCCTTTTGATAATTTTAAAATATGTATTTAAAGTATACACACTAAAAGTAGGTTCCTGGGTAACGTCAGCTCTTGCTCCATTTTCATGTGATCGGAATCCGGGTCCATTAATATACGATAGAGTCATAAAAGGTTTGCCGTGGCTATCTACATTGCCCGAGGCACCTAAAATGTCTCGACCTCTACTGGAGTAGCCATTGTATGCCATAACATGGGCGTGGTCAGCAGTCACTACAATGAGTGAATCTTCTTCAGATAACATTTCAGTTGCCTTTGCTACCGCAGAATGAAGTTCTAAAGTTTCATCTAAAGCTAGTTCCACCATGTTGTCATGATGGGCGTGATCAATTCGCCCACCTTCAACAAATAAGAAAAACCCTTTTTCATTACGACTCAACATTTTAATCGCTGTTTCTGTTAGTTCTGTCAATGTTGGTTCTGTGGTTTTGTTGGCCTCCAAATTATATTGAAGATGTGATCCCTCAAACAACCCTAAGATGTATTCTGGGAGATCTGAGTTTGCTGAATTTAATTGTTCTTTGTTCCAGATATACTTAAAGCTGACGTTTCGATTTGCTTTATCTGTTTGCCATTCTTGAATTAAATTTCTATTATCAGTCCTTCTACCCGCAGTACCTTCGTCATCACGAGTACCCAAAGGTAAAAATTCACGACGCCCTCCTCCTAAAATAACCTGTAATAAGCATAAAATATTATATATCAAAGTTTAGGAGATATATAGTATTCTAATGAGGTCTAAAACTAATATATTAGTTTTATTTAAAAAGTTATTTTATTTTAAATCTAATAAAACTATTATTTACCTTGAAATGTTTCCCTGGCTCAGAATGTATTAATTGATACGCAATATCTCGACAAAGTTCTGAATCGTGACCCGCTTGGTTTACTTGGGCATTATTTTCCCAATTACGATCAGCTGCATTTGCGTAAGAGCCAGCTGGAGATGCATGCGTTACTCTTGTAGTAGTTACTATTCCTGTAAAAAGGTATATCTTTTGTTTTTTTAGATGTTCAATAAAAACTTAGCAAGTCAGTGATAAGAATAGTATTGTACATACCGGCATCTCTCCCATCAGCAAGAGCCCAAGCAGCAATGGAATCCAGCTGTACAGAAGAAGTCAATGATGCTTGACAGTCGCGACGTGGAACTGCAGCAGTAACTCCTAAAGTACCGGAATTAGCTTTCACGCCACACAAGTAGGCAGTCGCGGAACAGGCTGAATCAGCTACTTGAGCATTAACACAATATGTCTACAAAATAAAACCATATATATATGTATGTATGTTAATGTACAGATGTTATAGAAAGATTACAATTTATATAAGTTAAGTGTTCCTTAAATCGTACCTTTGACATTCCGACTGTAGGAAATGCTTCAAAAGAAAGCTGTGCCTCTTCTCCTGTATTGTTATTTCTTTGTCCAAGCAAAGTTCTTGCGGCGTTTACAGTAGGGATTGACATGCCATCGCCAAGAAACATTACTACATTACGAGCCTTCCCAACGCCACTGCCATATCCAAAATGTTTTAGTTTTCTTATTGCTTCCTGGGCATCATTCTCCCAATATTGACGTGTAAATTCAGATTGCGGCACAAAGGAAGCTCTGGGGCCACGTTGCTCTGGATGGTAGCGGTCATTAGCACACACCATACATACCAAAACAGCAAAGAGTTTAGCTGTTCCTAACGCCCACATTGTAGTGAATGGAACTGTATATAGACAACCATGTCTATATATTTAACAGACCTTATCGTTTTATCTAATTATTAATGTCTTAAATTCATTTTTGTTACTAGATTTTATTAATATTATCGTTTTTGCTCATGATAAAACTAAAAAGATAATATGGGAAGGAAATAACTTACTGTTTACAGAATATTTCGGCTGTACAAAAAAAAATAAGCATTGTCACTGTTTATTGTTTAAACCTTGTCACTGCATAATTTAGATAAATTATCAAAATTTTAAAAGATCTCATTTGTCTCAATTTCATATTCAGGGCTGGAACTTAAATCTTATCAAAAATTTTGTACGAGTATTAAAGCACGTGTAAAGTAGATATTACACCTGTTTATGATGATTAGAGACAAAAAAATACGTTTTATAAATTGATTGCTGACAAAATATGAAACAATAACCTTTCATACCAAACAGCTTATTCCTGCTTATTTATAATATATCAAATATTCTGTCATTCGTAACATGATGAGCGAACGTTAAGGACTGAATATATGATATCCTTTGTTATATAATACCTATATACTTCTATTTTTTACTATTTATATTAATATTCATAAACATCGATATTGATAATCAAAATTTAAAAAGCCTCGGAACACTTGTCATCATCTAAAGCTACGATCATAGTAGCTACAAGTTCAATACTTCATTGGTTCGGGAGATCGCAATATTTTATTCAACACAGATAATAATTAAGTGTTAATAAAATTTGAAAATAACTAAATAAAATAATTATTCTATAAGTCCACAAGAGTATTAAGCACCATTTTGTTATTATTAATAATTTATATATTTATTAGAAAGTATTAGAAAAAACAAATCAGTGTTAGGTGTAAAAATTTCTTACGTTTAGTATTGCAAACAAAATGTTTAGATACTGAAGAGAAGTTGCAAATATTTATTTGTAGCACGAAAAGTCTTAACATTGTTTTGTAAGACCTATAATAATTAATTAATAAAGAGCTTGTCAGATGTACTATAGGACCGTAGTGTTTTTTTCAAGGTTATTGCAATTTTTAAATAAGGAAATGTAATGTAATTCGTTTTAATAAAAAGTACCTATTATGATAATTTTAATTATTTAGCAGGTTGTGTACACACAAATAAGTTACTTTGTTTGCGTTGTTTGTTGTTTTCAAATAATAAGAAGAATGTTTGAATCTCCACTAAATATTCCTATTTAAATAACTTTTATAAAGCTGTTCATCAAACAGATCGTAATCGTTTTAAGGTAGGTACTTCCGTGGCTCAGGTAGTTGAGAAATCACTAAGTATTTTAATATAAATTATTTATAATATGAATATTTTATTTTGGAAATATAATAATTATCCAACAAAAAAATATAATTTAATAGTTTTGTATCAGACAATTTAAATGTGGTGCAATCATTACTTTAAAAGTAAGACCTTGAAATATCTTTTGATGTTTTTGTCATTTTCATCTAATTTATCTTTTGTTATCGGAGTTCGCGTTCAGAGATGATATCTAGCCAGATATATGAATTTATAATAAGTATTTGACATTTGTGATCATTTTGAATTTCGTTCGTCAACCTACTCGCATATAGTGGTTTAATTCTGTAAATCCGTTATAGTGCTCTTTTAATTTAATAGTGATGTCTCAAATCACAAATGTCTGGGTTTTTCATCTTGTGACATTATTGTTATTGTTGCCATATTCTTTAGGTATATAATGAATGTCAATTTTAAAAATATAAAAAACATATATGTATATTGTAAATTTTTAAGGACATTATTTTTAAATTATTAAAATAAAACTGTAGATAGTGTGAATATTTTTTTAGAAAGATAATTTTTTTTAGAACATGACGAATATCACAAAACTCCTCCAAATATATTAAAAAATTTGACTCCAAGAAACCAAGAAGAATCTCAACCAGAATTCTGGATAAACGATGCTCAGTCTGCAATTGAAGCCCGTTTACGTTATATCAAGGCTACCGGTTCAGCTCGAAACGTCGTGATGTTCCTTGGAGACGGGATGTCTATACCAACTTTGGCCGCGGCGCGTACTTTGTTGGGACAACGGAACAACAAAACCGGAGAAGAAGCTCATCTTTCTTTTGAGATGTTTCCTACGGTTGGACTTGCTAAGGTATATTTGTGGATAGCATAGTTTTCACGAAACGACACCATTCAATTTATATATTTTAAACTTCACGAAATACTAACTTTATTCGAGCAATTACTTAAAATCGGTTTTTGATATTGCTTACATATTAAAAAAAATAAAGTAAAGCTGTAAAAGTTATATATTAATATGTGTTTTAGACATATTGTGTTGATTCACAAATCCCAGACTCTGCATGCACGGCAACTGCATATCTCTGCGGTGTAAAAGCCAATCGTGGGACAATCGGCGTCACAGCAGCCGTACCACGTCGGGACTGCCTTGCATCGCTTGACAAGTCCTCACATTTAAAATCCATCGCGACATGGGCCCTTGAAGATGGACGAGATGCAGGTATCTTTATTACCTCTTGTCTTGACCTGTAGCCTTACCATCAGGACTGTTACTTAAATTGTGGAACACAACATCAAAAACAAAAATAAATAAAACATCAAAAATAAAAATAAATAAAACGTCAAACATAAAAATGTACAGGAATAGTAACAACAACACGTGTGAGTCACGCTTCTCCGTCTGGCGCATATGCTCATGTTGCTAACAGAGATTGGGAAAGCGATGCAGATGTTATAGATGACGAGTACGATCCTGAAACCTGTCCCGACATCGCTTATCAACTAGTGAACTCCTATCCTGGCAATCATTTTAAGGTTTGGACCTTTCTAAATATTTCCAAGTTAAAAAAATGTTTTCTTCATAAAAGAGAAAAATGTTGCTAGCTACCTGAAGTCAACTTAAGGAAAGATTCATTTATTTGAAGATTGGGTATTTAATTTCTGCAAATTACATAAAACCTTTAAGCATATTTTAAAAATAATATCCTATTTCATAAAATGTCTTAATATTATGCTTCTATGTACAATTTAATAAAATATAAAAATAAATAGATCACATGGCGTTAGTATTAATTGAGACAAATGAAAGAGGATGTTGCATATGTCACTAAAATTTTAATTAATATTATCAACCACAAATTATCACAAATGCCTGTCTAATATGCTAATTGAAATAAAATAATTTAAATAGAAAAATCTTAATTGCAATTTGTATGCATTTGTAAGGGAGGAATATTAAGGTATCTTTGGCAAAAAAAGAACAACTGAGATAAACGTTCATTTCATTTTCTTCTTAAAATTTACACAGATTATCAATTACAGATTGTATTGATACTTGTAAGGTATTTCTTTTGTTTTAAATAATAATACTTTATGAATTTATTTTAGGTTATACTTGGTGGAGGCAGACGAGAATTTCTCCCTAATAATTTTGTTGACGAAGAAGGTAAAGTCGGTAGGAGACGTGACGATCGTAATTTAATCGAGGAATGGCAGATGGATAAGATAGCCCGCAACTCAAGCTACCAATACGTATGGAATCGAGATCAGTTAAAGAGTGTCAGTAACAATCTGCCCGATTATATTTTGGGTCTTTTTGAAAGCAGCCATTTACAGTATCATATGGAAGCAAACGAAAGAACAGAACCATCGCTTGCTGAACTTACAGAAGTTGCCATTCGTGCTCTCAGTAAGAACAAAAAGGGATTCTTTTTATTCGTTGAAGGTGGTCGTATTGACCATGCCCATCATGAAAATTTCGTAGAATTAGCACTCGATGAAACAATAGAGTTGAGCAAAGCTGTACAACGAGCGAGTGAGTTATTATCAGAAGAAGATTCCTTACTAGTAGTGACCTCCGATCACGCACATGTCATGGCGTTCAACGGGTACACTCATCGTGGCGGAGATATTCTGGGCCCATCGGATTCTATCGGTGACGATAACATACCGTATATGACACTATCTTACACAAATGGACCCGGCCACCGACCTCATGACTCTGTCCACAGAGTTGATGTCACTGGAGACGAAGATTACCGTTAGTATAATAATGCAATAGTTTTTACATGTTGGAAAGTGTTTTGTTATGGTTAGAGTTATGATTCGGTAGAGCCATATGTACGTATATATTTATTATGTAGAAATTAATAAGTACTTTAAGTATAATAAAAACGGGGTTAGGACTTGTAATACATTTTAGTCTAAAAATAGGCGTGGTAATTATTATATCTTATAGGACCAGCATTTTCTAAAGAATTTGAATGAACGATATTAATGTTACCTAAATTATATACATAGGTCAGTTACAATGGAGAAGTCACGCTGAAGTGCCCTTGGACTCAGAAACACACGGCGGAGATGACGTGGCGGTGTTCGCTCGAGGTCCTCAGAGTGAAATGTTCTCAGGACTGTTCGAACAGAATCAGTTGCCACACCTCATGGCCTATGCCGGCTGTTTCGGGCCCGGCCGTCACGCCTGCTCCTTGGGCGATGAGTGAACACAAGTGTCAACGCTTTATATTGTTTAATATACTTCAATAAAGTTACCAAGTTAATGGTAACGATTTTTATGAAAATTTAATAATAATAATTTCATTTAATTGTGGTTTTTTTTTTTACTAATCATATTAATCAATGCTGCTAATTGAGTAAAAAAAACACACAAACAATTTGATAAATTTATAATTTTTAAGAGGTTTTATAAGCCTTAAAAACTATTAAGTAGTAAGATTCCTGATCGGAACCTGGTGTAAGTGTCCAGTCGCTTCATCAATCACGGCAGGTCGTTAGAGCTGGGCCCGCGAGCCAGAGTGCCGCTTATTGACAGCCATTGTCGTCGTGACACGGATTAATGTTCGCCGCTCGACTGTGTCATTGCCTTACTCAGTTACAACTATATACACAGTGTCGGCTGCCTGGAGCACTTTTTTATTTGACGTCGGTGGTCGACATAAAGATTAACATGCCTCTATTTATAAATTATTATACATCGAATTAAACTACATACAGTTTTCATTCTGTGTGTTTCTCATATAAAATAGATGTTTTAATGGCTGTCATCATTTCGAACGTTCTCTTTAGCAATATTGTTAATAATTTATGTCACCATTATTTTTCATTTGACGTGATCATACACAATCATATATTATAGATTTGCACAAATAATAAGACTGATGCAATTTTTTAACAATGAATTGTTTTAAGATCTAAATACTAATATGCAGCTTGAGGTAGTCTATTTTAAAATTAAATTCAAAATGTGACCGAAAGTAACAATCAACTAATTATATTGTAGAGCGACTTCAATCGTTACTAATTGTGTTTGATTTGATTTGTTTATTTCGTTCAAGTTGTGTACCCGCAAAAGCAGTTTAGGATAAAATAATAATCTTAACATCTTTTAAAGCATTTTTATAACAGTACTGGAATGAGTGAAGCTTGAACCTTCATGAAATAGGAATAAAATTTATTAAATATTTGTGTTTTATAAATAGCATAATATGATACCATTTGACTTTTAAGTAAAGTAATAATAATTTTTGGTAAAGTACATCGCCTGTATGTTTTTAATTGCGGGAATGTACACTGGGATTAGATTAATACGCCTTTGATCCAAATAAATACCAATTTAGAGTATAATCAAATGTTTTAATGATAAGGAACCGATCGCGTAACATCGAAATCCTTGGAGTCAGTGATTAGATAAACCGTCGGTCTGCTCTATTACTATTATCATTCAAAATAAGACGAAACAATGTTATAATACTGCTTACAATATTTGTTGTAAATTTCTTTAAGTACCTTAAAAAGGTATATTTAGAAAATAACACACGGGAATTTTGATAAAATAAATAAATTGAAGGAGGATCCGGAATACCTAGCTATTATTCCAAGAAATAATAGATTAAAGCGCCATATGTCAGTACATAATATATAAAGTCGGTTACTTTATTGAAAATGTAAGCGATAACTGTACCGCTTTAGATTTGAAAGTTACGAAATCACATTTGAATAAATAATATAATAAATTCATTCAACATGATATGTAAGGGTCCAATTTTCACTATTAATGGTGGTTGTTTTTATGAAAGTGTAATTCTTTGACGAGAAATGGGAAACGACTTAATAGTTAGTTTTTCAATAAATGCAACAAAAAAAAGACATAGGACTTTAAACGATCCTATCAATGAAATATTTTATCAACAAAAAATAAAGTGTTGCTATGTGATGTAGGTATGACGTAACTTTAAGAAAATTACTTTTAAACTTCACACAAGCAATAGCGAGTCACACATCACTAGTAGGACATGAACTACAAGGAAATGTTAAAACTTTAGAATTTTTTTCATTTTTTTTTCATATTGAGTATGCAACATGAAGAACACAAGGTCCTGATATAAAGAGGTAAATGAAAGAATAATATTCGGAAATAACATTCGCATGATTTAATATTATTTATTTTTATACAAAAAAATCTGAATTTGAGCGAGAGCAATAAGACGTGTCATTGACGTAAATGATGAGGTCATTAAATTTGACATTATGTATCATTTTATTTCATAAGATTATATTAATTTGCCAGAACAGTTTCCAGTGTAACGCTCTAGGAACACCTTACATTGATGCTCATTTAGTAAAGAAGAAAATAAATTATAAAAATATAGAAACATTTGAGAATTTTATTTTGCTAATATTAAGTATTGTATTGATACTTATTGAACTACAAATAAAATTGGAAGTATTAGGATTGAAAAATGTTATGGTTCAATAAATGATAATAACAAATGCAAGATCTTACAAAAAACGTTTTTTGTTCTAATTATTATTTCTAAAAAATAGAATATAATAAGTGTGCTTGAGACAAGATGTTGAACGACAACAGTTAAGACTGACTTAGTTCAATAGTTATACTGAATCAATAATAATGTTTTGTTTATCTTTAGAGCTTACATAAATAAACGTTTCTATCGTTCTTGATGATTACTTCTTTTGACAGGTCTCATGAGTTGTTAAGAAGCAAATGTTCACATTTTGTCATTTTCATTTTATACTATATACATTTAGTTTTTTGTTATGGGGAGAAGAAATAACTAAAATAATTATATTTTGTTGCAATACACCACTAGGTCTTTCTATATATTTTTAAAATGCATTTATGTCAGAATATGTAGTAAGGATAATGTCTTATTTTAAATGAAATCAAAGTTTAAGATGTCTTTCGGCTGTTTGTTGAACAACAAGATTTAGTATTTTCAATACTTTTAAATAAAAATGAATATTTAAAACATAGATGTCAAGGCGTGGTAGCGGAATGGCGGCACGTAATGTGTCAATTATACGAGAAATTATAGATCCTGTGCAACACTTTGCAAAAAAAACTTTGTGAGATATTGTGAACCTTGGCGTTGACGAATAAAGTTTGTATTTGTTTAAGTAGTAAATTGGTATGGTGGGGCTCCACGACTGATCCACTAAATCCATGGCGATGCATTCAATTGTTCGGGCAAATCAATATCTTGCCCTTATTCCACACTGCATAAAGTTTATGGCGCGGAATAATCCGTTGAAATTGAATCTAAAATAGAATATACTGATATTATTTTATTGTACAATAATAACAATAAATTAAAAATTTTGTTTTGAATCAATAACAAGTGAGTAAAATATAAACATAATTAATGACCATTTAGTTATATATTTATGTAGATATATATATCATTAACGTCTTATATTCTTTTAAAAATATCCGTGAAGTACGTTTTGATAGCAGACAAAATATATTTAATAAGCGAATGATACACCTATTTTGGAACTTTAACTAGATGGGAAAAGAAAGTGCTGCGAGAACCCGTCAGCTCCTCCGGGAGTCGCACGACGACGCATTCATTAAAAGCGCAATTAGCAGATTGCATCGCCTCGCGCACCCATATTATGGAATGTCATTCGTCAAAATTTCCCCGAAGAGTACCGTTAACTTCGAGCGAGGAGTCCCCAGGATCCATCCCCAGCGCTCCTCACCCCCCGCTCTTCCCCTCCCCTCAACCCGCCAGCCATCCCCGTCCCTGCTCTTCCTTCCCCTCTGCCAGCAGCATCGTTCCCGACACCCCTCACCCTCAACGACCTCCGAGGGCTGCCATCCGGCAGTCCCGAGCTCCCTCTCGTCTCGACGCATCGCCGCGTGTCGAAAGTTCTTTTCCACAAACTTTCCCGATAGGAAAGATCGGTGTCGTGCGCAACAGTTCTCATAGTTTGTGTTTAAAGTTGTCCGTTAAAGTGTTCAGTAAGCCAATATGAATTTGGTGTAAAGTGTGGTATGATAGTGAGGTGATAAGTTACTAACATTGTAGTGTTTTGATATCAAGAGATTGTCTGTACACAAAAAGGTGAGATAAGAATGATTTTGTCATTTGAATAGTATCCTATAAACATTTCGTTACTGACTTAGGTTCTCATTATGATAATTATATATTTATTAAATCGTATTTAGGTCATTGATTTGGGTACTTATTTACTTTATAGCAAGGATGTTCAAATATTAGGTATGTCTCTTTCAAATCATTTTCAATTTATAACGTTACTTTTAATGAGCCCTCGTAACAGACCCGGCCTTATTCTGAAATATATTTATGGCAAAGCTCGATTTTTTTTAAATTTTTTTAGCATCGTTATTTGTTTTCCCTAATAATACCGAAACATTTTTTTTTCATAAATCTTGAAACTTGAAATCATGGACAGACAAAAGGTTGAATGAAATCAGCGAGCGTCTCTTGGCGTGAACGATAACTATAACACATCTAATTATGTTGATAAGTAACTGAGGATTAGACATTTCAATTTCTGGTTTATGAATCAGACATTGATACGTTCTTGTATTATAAGACAACGCTACTCCACTAAGATCATACAACACTTGAAGCTATGATTTTATTAATGAAAATCTTTATGTTATATTGAATAAATGTTTAAAAATGATTGGAATCAAAGCTTACCGATAAAAATGTCACTGACAGAAAAAGCATTTTTTCTTTTGATTACAGATATAACATTTTATTTTTATGAAAATAAAAATAAAAAAAACAATATGTTAAAAACAATACAAGAATGCAACAGTTCTGACAGGTATCTGAATTAAATAATGAATAAGTTTAAATAGTTTTTAATGGTTATTTTTCATTAAAATTAAACAATTTCCAAATTCATATCACGTCATGTTCCAAAAAGCCTCACCTGTACGAATAGTCAATTTTTTTGATCAGTCATGTAATGTACCCGTGTGTGTGATGATAAAGTTCATATACAAAGTTTTAAATATCTTGTTACACTTATAAAATGTTTTGAGTAGTTAAAAAATTTGTAAGATTTCGAAATTAACAGATTTTATATATGAAGAATATACTTGACTCACTGTAAATATTTAATTATATTACTAATGATCTACATATGTATGTATAAAAGAGGACCCAAATAGATTTATTATCGTTTTAGGAATATTACATATTTCTTGTTCAATTCACTTCTGAAATCTTAATGTATGTATATATATATATATATATATCTTTAATATCAGAATACACAATATATATATTTTTATAATATTTTTTTCTCCACACACCGCGCCGCCCGATCCTCGCACTCCGGTCTCCAACGTTAATTGACTCGTCGCGGGATGTTTGTATGAATAATTTTAATTCGATCCAAGCTTCAAACATTTCTATTGCTGTATGTTTCACGTATTGCTTCTTATATTTCGTTGGTTTCTAGAAGTTTATTTTTTGTGTGATAGTGAGTTAACCGTCTTAAGCTTCAAGAACCATCTAGTTTATGTTTTATAAGAAAAATCAAATTTAGATACCGCTTCTTTCTCCCGTCAGAAGGTTTTGACGTGAGTTTGTATTTTTCTGGACTATTGAGTAGTTTCCATTTTAACTTTCCTACGCAGTCTGAACTCCAGATAGCATGTCTGAGTCACCGAAAGGGTTTCAAGCAGTAAGGAAACCGCCGTACCGTCCCAACACCGCCGCGCCGTATAAAGACATCACGCAGTTTATAAGATAATATCTTGATGTTGCTTCAACACATCTCAAGCTGCTGCTGCTACTTTTCTTGAGATGATTTTAAGATTCTTATCGTTAAGTAAAAAATTGGTTTTATAAAGCCCTTTGCAAGACGAGTTTTCTTTTTGTATTACATAATTATTATAAAAAAAATCTATAATCTAATAGCTCATTTGATGTCAAAATAAAAATTTTAATTTTCACCAACGAAAACGTAATACATATATACAATATCTCAGATGACAGACATGTCCACAACTAATTACAATATAATATTGAGGTCATTGACCTACATACATAAAGTTAAACGAATAGATTACAACATAGATGTTGTACAGTCATGTGATGTAAGCTGTCCACTTCTCTGATCTGTTCAAAGGTTTTTAGTAATCAACTATTATTGGTCGGCTTCGTGATACATACCTACATATATATTATGTCAAACAATAACTATGTTATGTTTTGCTCTAAGACGTATTTTGTCTAAAATGAAATATTCAATCCATATTATTATCTTAATGACAAATTAAATACTTGTGATGTTTTAATCGACTGATTTAAGGAGATTATGTCACACGACATTCTTAATTAATAGTGAGGCATGATTATTAAAGTATGTTGAGAATGAAAATATTCTTAACGGACGTTCATAATGTATTATTGTGAATAAAATAAATAATACTGAAGACTCATGTAGGAGTATTTTACTATGAGGAGTACAAACAGTATCGTCTCGTCGTGATAATATTATTTTTTATTCGTTTTAGTTTGAGTGCGTTTGTCTATCAACATATGTATATATATTAAACTTCGATCAAATTACGTTTAACATCCTTCATCCTTACTAAAACTATAATTTAAATGAGCACTGACGAAGATCTTATATGTCGTGATTCTTCTTCTTTTTTATATAGTTTTTTATTGTATCTTTTAAGTTTTAGAGTAAGATCTAAACCTAATGTAACCCATGTTGAGTTAGCGTGTAAGTGATGATACGCAACTGTAAACAATTAGGTATGTTCCACCATGTTATAATGTAGTTATAAATTTTTGTGTATCACGTTGGCTTCCTATTAAATAAATAAACACAATTATGCGTTGCCTCGTCATTGACATTGCTGAGTTCTTCCGGTAGGTTTATTAATACAAAACATTTTAAATCATCGTCCTGAATCAACTTAACATTATATTTTTGGATGTTACTGATGATTATCCAAAGGTTTTTAAGACTTGAATGAAAATTTAAGGCAAGAATAATCTAATGGTTTAAGGATTGAAAATATTCTAAAACCATTTCTTTTTTATTGTTAGCCTAAATTATGTAGCATTTTTTAAGTTTATTTATCATTTCTCAAATTACAAAAAAGATTTCAAGCATGAGACGAACTAAATAATTACAATTCATTATGATTGTTAAAAAACTTCAATAAATTATGATAAGTTGATTGTTCACGATGTTAGAATACAACATTATATGTATTATTAAGTAATAATATAATTGAACTCGCACAGTGTTGTATAACGTAAATACATATTTTTATTTAAATTACAATCGTAATATATTAAAAATTCTTTGATTGCAGAGAAATATGAAAAAGGTCTTGTAAAGTGACTACAACTGACAGAGATGGGTGCGAGAAGCACACGTCGTGAGCGGTGGCGGCTGGTGGTGCACCTACCGTAGCCTCGTGACTAGAGAGGTACCGTCGTGATACAGTCGTGCGACCATCGTGCGACTATCGTGCGACTGTTGTCACAGTAACGTTTGTACTTCGACACCACACCGATCATGGCGGACGATAATACTGTCATAGAAGGCACTGTAAAATTTCGGGATGGAAAAAAGGTATTAATGAAAAGATATTATTATTAAAATTATATTTTTAACGAATTAATTTATAAATCATTTAAACGGATCCGTACAAAAACTTTGTATGATGATCTTTATGCAATGAATTTATTAAAAGTTGCTACCATATTAAGGAAATGAGTTTCTATAGTTATCAAATCTCAATAAAAGAATTTATATTTTGGTCGAATTTTAGTTCTCTGAATGACTCATAATTCATAAATGTATCACATGTAAGGATAAGAGAATGTGTTCGAGCTTCATGAGTTGTTCACGACGTCGTTGTGTAATCCCTGCGATGTATATTTTTTTATCTCGTTTTTTTTATCGATAAACTAAGCCAATTTTATTGACATGTGATGTTTGTTCTCAGTGGAAGTCTCGTTGGTGCGTGATGAGGAAACTCTCTCCGGTGGCAGGTGAGGTCCCGTCCCCGCCCTCTTTATCTGCATCTCATTATTATCTTATCATGTATCTGCTGACAGCTGACATTTATAACAATGTATACTTTAGTAGAATGAACAGAGATCTTTAAGGATACGTACATTAAGTTTTTTCTTTTGGTAATTATGATAAACACATTTTTGGAGCATACTAATAACACAAAATATCTCAAACGAATGTCACTCTGATATAGGATACTTCTATTTCGACTTAATCTATGACGATTACACAACGAATGCTAATTTGAAAAAATGCAAACAAAGCAAATATGATTGATTTTTTATACGAAATGAAAAACAAACTAAAGCATGTACCTATTTATCAGAACTAAATTTTAATATTAAAGTGTATGGATCACATAACGAGGTGTAAGATGTTCGCGAGTCTTATTCATTTAAATGAAACTAACATGTATCTGATGTATTACGCGATTTTATTTCATCAAAAACTACATACTTCAGATACGTTACAGCAACCGTGATCACAGGCAGACGAGATGTGATCTTTAAAATATTAGTTTCATTTAAATGTATGGATATTGTGATAAGTAGCAATTAACTATTGTAACACAAATCATTGTGAGAGAGTTAATAACTTATATTTTTAAGTGGAACCTTCGCACTACACCTACAAAACTATAAACACAAACAAAAAATACCTAAACTTGCAAAATAGTGACATTTCCGTGTTCAGTAATCTTGTTTTGTTGTCGTAGATTGATGTAACGAGATATGATTGTAAGTTTTTTACGTTACAAATATATTTCTACATAACATATAAATACCTCAGCAAGCGTGCGTGTCATTGTTGATAATTATTATTATCACAACATGTAATGGTTCATGTTAACAAGCAACTGGAGTCTCGGTAACAATTCAGTGTTCTTTTGAAGATTTCCTTCCACGCGTCTTTAATTTTACAAAACATTTTTGTAATTAAATGGCAAAATATTTCTGTTGGATCTCTATGAATTATAACTTTGTAAGAATATTTTTCTTATGATAATTGAGTAACATAACGTCTAGAGATAGTGATAACCTTGCAGTAAGAAGAGTATTATAAAATAATATGAATTCCATAACCATATCCCGGGGAGTATAACGATGTCAATCACGGCGTGTGTGAGAGGTGTACTACATACTGGTAGCACATGCACAGAGACCGCATACGTGTTCCAGCGGACCGGACGTTTTTAAACTGTGTGCTGTCTTCATGTGTTTATTATATTAAAGGACAACTGACATTAAATGTTCAATAACGACACATGACTACATACAACGTCACCAAATCTATTTACTTTACACTTTTTTACCGTATGATTTTTAATATAACAGATTTTCATTTATTTAGTTATTCAGTTTTATGAAATATGAAAATTGGCAATTTTTAAATACTTTTTTTTATATTTTTCAAACTTTACTACGAAAATTGTCATAGTTGTGACTGAAATTATTCATCAAACAAATTCTTAAGTGAGATTGTTTTATTTTTTTATATGTAAAATAGAAAACTTCTGTATTATTTGATGTACAAATAGAGATTTCCTGACAAGGTCTGAGACTCGGTAAAGACGGGAAAGGAAGCAATTCTTTTTCTAATATTAATTTGTATCAGTCCTGTTCAATAACGTTCAAA
This sequence comes from Danaus gilippus, assembly GCA_018231785.1. Classification (NCBI taxonomy): domain Eukaryota; kingdom Metazoa; phylum Arthropoda; class Insecta; order Lepidoptera; family Nymphalidae; genus Danaus; species Danaus gilippus. The sequence goes on from DVQO01000127.1 coordinate 16,657, forward strand.
TTTCGATGTATTCGTCATGAGTCACGGCACGACACGTGACCTCTCGGTATCTATAAGGTTTGTTGTCTGATGATGTAGGGTGTGATCTTGTCGGGTATACAGAGCACGAGCTGGTGAAGGGTCACAGGTACTGGAGCTGAATATTACTAATTGTGATAAATATTAATGACAACACTCATAATGATGACTGATTTTTGAATATTTAATAATTGTTAGTTCATAGAACAAAACCAGTTCTATGAGTTAAATGTCGGTAAAGTAAACCTATGTACATACAATGTATATAGGTTTTATTTATTTTACATTTAGATTTTGATAGTTTCTTAATAGGAACTCTTTATGTATTTCTTTTTTGTTTAGTGTCATATAATAGAAGACGTATGGACATTAACGAGAGTGGTCACAGACAAGCGACTAGTTTGCCAGCGGTGTTCTGGCGCTGGGCTGAAGGCAACGCACTCATTAATTAAACAGCTCCAACTAAAACGCAAATTGCACCCACGGCCGCGCCTCTAACGATCGCGTTTTAATTTAAGTCCGTATTATTTAAATGTATTAATTGGCGACACGGCGTTTAAAATGATTCACCGCTGATTTTAATTTGAAATTACGTGTTTATTTCATTACAAGATTGTTTTATTATTAAAGAATAGTTTTCGTCACAATTAAACAAAATACTCGGGCTCACTAAAATCTTGTGGATATATTTTGAGTTTAACTTAATAGTTTGGGTTTACTTATTTTTAAAGATTCTTCAAAAGCTATATACCTTTACGTTTGTGCTTATTTAACCTATATAAAATTTTATTTGTATAATACTAATGGAAATAAGAAATACTCTTGAATTTGAAATGTAACAGCATCTTAATCAACTATTTTGTACTGGAAGTAGAGAATAACTCAATATAAAAAATAAGGTTGTTAATTTTTTGACAAGTAAGGGACACCCGGCCAAGGGAATAGAACTGATCAAAATGATGATTTGTCCTTTTAGTCTATGATTTTCCCAGGTTGAATTATTTTCACAAAAAATCTTTTTAGATGAAATGTCATAAAAGTAATAGTTTTTATTTCTTAACACATTTTTAAGATAGAAATCTTAATTTTCTGTCCATTACAACTAAATTTACTAAAGTGGTAAAGTTTTTGATGATCATTAAGCAAATAATAAAAGCAAATCCGTTACAAAAGATACATTGAAGATCATCTCATTTTCAAACTTGTCAGTCAATAGAGCTTTATTGTAACGCTGCCGAGAGCCGAGAGGTAAATAGCCTTTAAACAATGTTTCGTTGTTACATTGACGACTTTTCAACCGATACGCACTCAGCGTGCCATTACACTTACACTTTATTGTACGGAACATGTAACATTTAATTTAAAAATAGTAAATTAAATGTTTGGGTTGGAAATTAAAAAAAATTATAACAGGTGTCATATCGGATGAATCACAGAAATATATAAGTTGTATCCTCAATCATAATTTACTTCTTTATGACTATTATCTGGCGGTACAAAGATCTTCCTCACACTTATTTTAGACTTCATAAACTACATTGGAGGATTATTATCTTTGGTTTTTTATTACAGATCGAAGACTTGTAGCATGTACTCGTAGCTTGTATTTCTCATTCAAGGACACGAACAACAGACATGTTTGTTTAATTACCAAAGTGAATGAAATAAACGTTAAAAAAAATTAAAAATAACCAGAGATGTTCTAAATAACGTACTATTTCGTCTAAATACAATAATTTTAAAACACACAGTTTTCTCCAAAAAGTATTTAACATAAAATAACATGTTTATGTGATTTAAATATGTTGCTTCTGTTATTATTGTAATGTTTATCTCTTAAATTATTTACTTGATGAGTTTTTCAAATCTTGTAGTTGTAATATATAACATGTTATTATCTTCGAGTTGTGATCCGAACAATAGTAGTTTCATTTACATGTCCAACAACAGCAATTTTTTTTATTAATAAACAAAAATAATGTACAATGTGATAATAATTTCGGGTAAATTTATCACAATGCAATATGTGTCTAGTCTGCATAAATGCATTTCTTTTACTTAGACTGCGTTCATCTCCAAGTGTACCGGGACTCTAAAGCCCGATGGGGCGGTGCAGCGAGCAAGGCCTCCCTCTCATTGCAACAGTATCTCGGCTGCGAGGTCGGCTTCACTCTCGACAAACATTCACACACCATCGCTCTGCTTTGCCGAGACTTTACTGCAGTTCTAGCTTTTGAAACACGTGAACGGCTAATACAGTGGCAGGTACTAAAACATATATGTATAACTACTTCCACAACGATTGAATATAAATCAATATATTATGTAAGGACAAGAATTACTTTACAGTCTTCCCAGCCGAGACTGTTATTAAAAAATAACAAATTAATCGTTGATTTATAAAATATTATGATTATTGTGGGTAATATAAATAACGCATTATATTTCGGTACTTTATTTATTTTAAGGTTAAAGTTAACGCTCAACTAGGTGAAGCGATACAACATCTAGTGTTAGTGGGTTCTGCGAGTGGCTCTACAACCGGCAAGAGACTCCCTGCTGGTCCGGCTCGACTACACCTTCACCAAAGTAGATTTGCACTAACTTCTGGTGTACCTCCAAGACTTCTCGGAGTGTGGGAGATTGCACATCTGAGGTAAAATTGTCGGATCCATCAAATACATTTGTTTTTTTTTTTGTTAATAAAATTAACATGTACTTTGTGTAGACGGTATGGTGTCGTCGATGGTAGATTCTGTTTTGAGGGTGGGTCGCACTGTGGGAAAGGTGAAGGACTACATGTGTTACTTACCGATCAAGCAACTAAAATTGCAAAAGATTTTGATTTAGCTTCTAGGGGTCAATTGTCACCCAGAAGACGCCCACTGGATAGTAGAAAAAATGAAGGTAATTAGTTTATTCTATAGATTATATGGAATTATAATGAATATGATTTAAAAATTGTTTTACATTGTTTGCTCCCTAGGTTTAAATAGTCCAACATCGAGCAAGTCATTAAAAAAGGCCGATCTTCGAAGATTAGAACTTAACACTATTGATCGATCTCTTCCGCCTTCTGATTTACGTCTGTATGAAGATCCGTGTCAAGATGAAATAGGTGCAATATCACCTTATTGGCCTTCCGCTGAGAGAACAAATATTAACGAAATGGGTCTAGGCGACACGGTATCTGTAAATGAAAACTTCGATGGAACAGACATGAACCCATGGAATGGCCATGGGAATGTTATGTTAGAAAGATGTATGAGCTGTATATCAAAATTAGGTGCTTTATCTAGATCATCTACCGCTGCTTTAACACCAGGTGCAAAACATTTCAGTCCTGCTTGGACTATGGAAGCGGTCGATGAAACAAACAGTGATATTTCTACTAACGATGGACTTGGTGGTAATGATTTTAAAACACGTAAAGGAAATCAGGTAGAAGAAGTTTGTCGGTGTTCATCAGAACAGCCTCCTGATCGTCCCCCAAAACCTTCTAAATTAGAGTTAAATATGACTAGAAAACCACCAATGCCATTACCAATAAGATCCTTCAGTCACGCACAGCTATCATCGATTGGAGAAAACACTTCAACGAATGTCGATCCTTATGATAATTATGACGTACCAAAAATACCATCCACCGAGGTAAATATATATACATTTTTTTTTAATTATTTACTTTTAATAAATAAGATTAAGACATGAAATTATATAATGTTTTAGATTGACGGAGAGTATTATGACACACCAAAACGATTGAAAGAATGTCTTAATAACGAACTTTTTAAAATAACAAAAAGTTCCACTACTAATGTTCTTATACTAAAGAAACCTTGCGGATGCTTACTAAAGTTGGGTAAGAAAGTAAAGCAACCTACAATTGTAGATACAGATGAGAATTTACAACCAGTCAGTTGTCCTTGTCAGAGAGTAACAGATTGGGCAAACAACTGGATTAAACTTCCATATTGTAAAAGAAGTGTAGAGGAAAAGGAAACAACAGTGCCAAATAAGGAAAATTTAAAACCAAACATAAATGAACGTAGTGCATTATACGCAACTGTCGATCTTTCTCGCAAAACAAAAAGGAAAGCTCAAGATATTTATCTATATACTGAGAATCAAATGACACAAAGTCGAGATTCAAATTCCATTGAAGTAGACGAAGGCCCTCACGCTAACTATGAAAATTTAAATTTTGCGCTTTCATTAGAACATTATGAAAATGCCAAAGATCTTTTAAGAAGAGCTGGTGTCACACAGTCAGAACTTGATGCTCTAAGTTCTAATTTAAGACCAATGATGTGTCTTACAACGATAGGGGATAAAACAATGTGTAGGAAATGTGGCCACCCACAAGAATGTGGCCCTAATCAGAGAAAAAAAAGCAATGACGAATATCTAATGATGGAACCGAATTCATTAGAAAACAATAAATGTGAACCGGAAAAATCACTGCCTTCTGGGTACACTCCAATGTCACCAATAGGAACCTTTGGTTTTCATACTTTAAAATACCCAACAAAAAGTCCTATTAATAGGCTGCTCGATGAAAAGTCAGCTAGTAACCCAACATTATGTGGTCCTGAAAAGACTCAGCCTACTATCACCTCTGTAGGAGAACACGTTGAGCTACGTCCTGCTCACAATCGTCCTGAATATCGAAAACGTTCAAGTTCAGCTGATTCTTCAAGATTTCTTGATGATGTTAAGGAATTTGATGGAAGTGTAGGTAGCAGAGGTTCAGCGTCTTCTATAGAAACTTTACGTGATATAGGAATTCGGGAAACAAGTGCAACGTGCGATTGTGCTACCAGTAAACATTCAGATGCTGATAGCTCTGAAGCATCGAAAGTAAAAGCTGGCACAACAGTTACAGCTGGTGGAAACAGGGATTCATCAAGTTCTAATGATTCAGGGGTTTCGAGTTGGTCATTGCGTGGAGAAGCGGCGCCTGGCGCTGCAGACTTTGAACTTCCTGCAACTACAGCAGCAACAAGACGTCGATATCGTACTGCTAGGAGAGCCATCGACTCTCCAAGAAGCACACCTGTTCGACGCTCAAGATCTTCTGGAGGCACAAGAAATTCCCCCCCGGCAACGCATAAGTGTTGTTCTGCAGAGGCAGAAGTTCCAGTTCTCAATGTTAAGCCATTAAGAGGTAACAGACTCACTTATAAGTACCAAAATAAAATATATATCTAAGATTGTCTAACATAAAATGTATTTTGATTTATAGTAGTTATGGATACAAATAGTACGTCCAGCGGCACCTCTGATATGTCAGACTACATCGAGACGCTGTCTATTTGTTCTTCACATTCATCATCTGATACGCCAATCACTATGAGGTAAAGCCGTAAAATTTAATTCCTTAAGTTAGTTAAACGTTCATTTTGCTCAGTCTGTCTTAATGCAACTGTGGATGTAAACTATTTATTCATAAAAAGATTCGTTTTATTTCATTCTGAGGTACAAATTGCATATTCATTAGGGTTTAAATCAAGAAAGATCATATCTATTTTAACAGTATATTATGTTACAAGGGTATTGCGTCAGACGACGAGCACTCTGCGGCCTCGCTCTGGCAAGGAATATCAGCCGCTGGCCCCTCGGCTTGCTGCGGGTCTGCGATCTGCTCAGCCACAACACTATTCCAACCTCCCTTAGATGTATGGCACATCGCTATTTCGGAACTGTAACGAGTAAATTAGATTTTATATATATACACCTTGTCGACTTCACAAAGGTTTCCTGCTCGTATTAAACAAGGCTGGAGAAGTAATTTTGTACTGATTATAATTTATAATCTTATCTATTGTAACTAGTCATACGATGAATTAATTCTAGTCCCCTTAATTTATCTCATCACACCCGATTACAAGATCTGTATGTAACATTATTATACATAATATGTATAGTATGATAACAACCCATACTTCAAACCTGTCATCATTTTGTCTTAAGTACGATCCGTCCAAGGCTGTCCCCGGTGAGTTATAACCTTAGTAAGAGCCAAGCTAAATGCTGCACATTGCAACGTTTTTAAGTCATTTTTTTTTTCTTAATATTATAAGATTGAAAGTTGTTGAAAGAAAATCGTAAAAAGTGTCGGCTTTTAGTTTGAGGATATGTTGTTTAATAGCTACATCTGTCACTCGTGTCCTTGCCTGATATTTTGTATCCATTTGTATAATATAAATATGCCTTGTAGTCTTTATGGCCTGAGATGGTGAGTCGAGCCTTGAAAATTATTTTCTTTATATTTAAGTGAACTGTAATAATGATATTATTATTGTAATATAATGATGGACATTTTCTAAAATTTTCCTATTTGATTACTTGTGATATCTGTATTTTAAAGGAAATTTTTCATAGAACTTCATAAATTTTTGTGCCAAAATATGACGTGCATTTATATAAATACTATTGAAAATCGATTTGGGAAACAGTACGAATTATATGACAGGTTATTATAACAGCGAGACGTTCAGTACAACGCGACGTCTCCGTTTTAAAACATTTTAAGACGGTCTAGTTGATTGGTCTATTCCTTATTTATTCTTAAAACATTTGTAATCTCTTTTATCAGATGATTTTGGTCTCATTAAAATCGATTTAAATTGTAAGCGAATTTAAGTATAAATATGGAATCTAGATTTTCTTAGCCCATCTTTTAGTATTTTTTTATTAATAACTTTTCTACATACAGTATACCGTGTAAATAAATATTTAAAAAATTGTAACTTATGTTGTTGAAATTATTATCCTTGAGCAACGATTATTTTAGTTTCATTTGTTACAATGTTCTAAAGTTTTTGATATTTGAAGGTAAAGTCTGAGGCATTCTAGTGCCTGGCAGACAACGCCACGGCAATTCACTATAGCAATAAGCAATGCAACTGAAGTGATCCATGTAAAGTATATAATATATATTTATATATAGTTAAATATATAATATATGAGAGGTAGTTGTAAATTGTTAGACGCGAGGCGGAGGCTTCACGGCCCAGACTGTACTTGCAAGCAGGTTGTTTAGACATTACGCTAGAATGAATTTATAACTAAAATAAAGTTATTAACTCAAATTTCTGAATAAAAAGATATTAAAGCTAGCAGTGTTTTATTTATCATTGTGATTAATTTAAGAGTCGGCATGCTGAGTCTCTAATTGTGGACACAAAGGCGCGCAATAATGACTGGGAAGAATTTCGTTCTTTGGAGTTTATCGCGTTCCAGTCTGACAAAGAAAAACCGGCTCTTAAAAATGACTACCTTGGCCGGAGGCCGGAGGGAGACATGTTAATTAGCGTTGAGTCGCCGGAGTTTAATATCCGTAGCAGGGGGAGGGACCCACAGATGCTGTCTTTAATGTTAGTACTGAGGAAACATTGAAACTCACATTGAAAGAGATTAGTTATTTTAGTTTATTGTTTGTTACACTCAATCAAATTAAAATGATAATGATAATCATGCAATATCTAGTACTTACGATTATATAAATCCTTATATCTATGTAATGGGAGACTATAAATTACACACCGATAATAAATATAAGCTGATTAAATGGATTAGAAATCCCTGTTTGATGATAACTATCTCTTTAAGATGCTATCGTAATGTGTCGGCCGTGTATTTATAATATATTTAACTTAAATTTTATTTAGAGATTTTCATTTCTTTTGTGGTCACGAATTATTTCCTATTAATTAATCTTTTAACTAAATAACTAACAACTGAAAGACTAAATCAAACTCTCCTTCTCTCTCTCCGTCTGTCTTTAATCATATCTCCTGAATTTTGTCATAATTGCTGTTATTTATAAATATTTTTAATTTTTACCAACGTTTAGTCGTGTTAATACCTACCAAAGATTTTCATGTATTATGTCATGCGTGATATGATAATTACGATGCTATTTATGGTATTATTAAGTATAACTGTATCATAATCGTTTTATCAGCCATCGAAATGTAAAATGATATTAAATTATATATCAATTGTATTCTGTTGTACTAAACCAAATATTTGTAAAAGGCTGATTGAAAATATAATGTCTTGTAAAGCCCTTGAATTAAAATAAACAAGTGTATGAGGGTATGTTTGCTGTGGCTCATAGGGGCTCACCAGTTGTCATGTTTATTGTCTCCTCTCTTCGTCAAAGGGTTTACAACGTGTTACTGTCTACTGAAACGATTACTTTCATGTTCACACATTCCAATATTCTTCAATAAATACATAGAATGTGAATATACATTAATACATGTGAACACACCTTTTGCTTAATGTAATGCTTCTTAACTTTGGTATTTTGAAAATTGTAACGAACAGTTTCTAGCCAGATATTATCCTTTTTCAAATATTCGTCATTCACAACGATACTGAATTTGAATGAACATTAACATATGTACATTGAAACATAAAAAAAGCTATTTATTTTCAAAATATTTGTTGTCAATTTAAAAAGTGTATAGAATTATATTCAGATATGTTTAAATTTTCCCAATCACAATTTAAACGATTAATTTTATTGTGTTAATAACTTATATCTGTCCGTGTGGCACAGTGTCATGACTTGTGTACAAAATCGCATTCTATTAAAGTTTATAAGATGCTTATATAAGTTCGTATTAATAAAATAATCTATACAATTTCATTGTCTCACACCTCATACACAAATACACACACACGCCTTACTATAAATTGATTACGATCATCTCAAGCGACTTTCCACTGTTACACTACACAATACATTTCTATTTCGAACGATAATCTAACATGTTAAACTATTTATGTGTTCTTGTTGAATATTTATTCAGCCTTTTCTAATAGATACATTAAAGAGTAAAGGAAAGACATTTTTCCTATTTATACTCGTCATGTCATACCTTTAGAATTAAATCTTATTGTTTTACTGTTGTATATGTATTTTTAATATTTAATGTAATTTCCAAAATCATTATTTTTCTAAATGGACCTGTTTTTATCTTCTTATAATATTAAACTTCGTACATACAATTCGTTCTCTCAGCGCGCTTGTTCAGTTGGTCGCTGTTGGTAGGAACTTTTATAATAAACTCGTTTAAAATAAAACAGTTTTATCGCTCTTTGATCGATCGATATTTCACGTTTCGTTTATTATAATGTTTTATATCTACATGAACAGCGTATTAATTAGTTAATGACATTTTAATAATATCTGTCATCGCGATCACTTTATTGAACGATACATTATAATTATATGATATAACGTTATAATCCTATTTTAAATATAATTATTGTGATGATAATAAGTTTATTTGAATCTGATTCAGACTATACGATAATTTATTGGCTTTAAATATTTATTTTACATCGATAAACAATGTTATTTACGTTACATGAAGTTATTAAAGAATACTTTGTGTTTTAATTAGGTTTGCATTTATGTTTTGTGTTTTTTTTTTGTATATTTATTTCAATCGACGAGACATCACAGATTTTGTAACTCTCTACTGAAGATCTTCTTGAGAGGATAGGAAGGAAACCCCTATTGTTCCGTATAATAACTCAACGCCTAATCTCTTTGTATTTTCTAATTGTTCTTATCATTAATGTCGTCGTTCAATACATTGGTCATTATTTTATATTCAATATTATTCACTTTATACTTGAATGATATATACTAATATTATAAAGAGGAAAACTTTGTTTTAAAAAAAAGCTACATTGTTCACGAGTAACATAAGCTGGGTACTATTTCAGCTGGGTACTATTAAGATATTTTGGGTTTTTTCGGACACAAGGCGAAAAAAAATCAACAAGAAAAATTTCTTATTTTGCCTATGTTACCTAAACTATAAAAAATAGAACCATAAAATGTTCCAATTAATTGAAGATCGTAGGAAATCTACGCTATTAGCTATATTTATTAAAAATTAGAGATCCGTAAGAAAATTGCTACTTTGTAACCCCAAGGATAAATCGAAAACCTATCTATGCTGCGGAGTAAAATCTACGGACAATAGAACAAAATAATGTACTACGGGTTTATAGGTCCCAGTAAGATCTAGAAAAATGTGCAGGAGAGTATGTATATGAGCATCATAGTTCAGTTACAATTTCTGCTTTTGTGCTAAAAAAAATATTAAATCCTTTGAAGAAAGAAACTACGTCTTACGTTTATCGTAACCTTATTCCTTATCTACAGTTAGCATTAGCTTATTAAGGGCATTTATTTTAAAGAACAATACATTTTGTTTCATCCCAAACGGATATTTCGTTTAGAAGTTATGACGAGTGTAAGACGCTTAGAATTGTTATCTAATAATAATTGATTTATTTCCAAAGACTTTTATCAACATAATAGTCATAATTAAACTTTAGTATTTCATTGTGAACAAAATTGTCATTGAATTCATAAAATAGCTTAATTTCAATCCAGATCTTAGAGTAGGTAGTATCCCTACTAATTTTAAAAATGCGAAAATAATTCTGTCTGTCTGTGACTTTTAACACCTAAATAGCTGAATCGAGTTTGATGAATTTTAGTATAGCGATATATCGTATGTGGAATCTTGGAGACAGACATACGCTGACTTTTATCCTGAATGACGAATCCCGATCCCGACAACAAATCTACAAGAGTGCATGAAACATAGATATTTGAATGAACAATGAAGCACAGTTCAGGTTTAGTGGCAGAGAACAACTCTGATGTTCACGCGGACGGAGTCACGGGAAAAAGAAAGATTATACATTATACATACTCTGTTTCCTTTCGCTTAACACTGTAACATTGGCGATCTCATCCAAATCTATAATATTCTTTAAAAAATTTAATAATTCCATAATCAGTAGGTGCTGAAGGATCATCATGTACAATAATTAAGTCTCAATAAAGTTCTTCTTTAGATACAATAATAAACGACCACTGAAAATAAAGTATTAAGTATTAGAAAGCTATTGAAATTCTTGAATAAAATCTCATTGTACCGATTGTTCTTTGCTTAGCAAAATTACTTTTTGTGCACATCGAGGGATTTTGTTTATCAGGCATCGATACAATATAATGTATTGGAAAGTTATGAAACATGCAACACTGTTTTATTAATTTAAGTAACTTTGAAATATTTAAAAACCAAACTAATGTTTTGTGTGATGTTCTTCTATGTAGCTATACATCATTGGTCCCTGATCGCCGGGAGACGGATAACGTGTTAACGAATTTTATATTAAGTAGCAGATATTGAAAACAAATGAGATGTATTAAAAAAGCAAGGTTAAAGTAATGTTTAAAGTCCATTAGTATATACAACTTTATTTTATTTATATCTAACAGAATACGTCACAACATACCACGTACCATGAATAGCTCAATGATCTATTATTTAATCCTTATTGAATATTTTATGAGACAAAATCTTAGAAGAATTACTAGAGGTATATCATAAATAACGAGTTTATAATATGAAACATTAATTAAGACAGTAACTAAGTTCAGCTCATAAATATTATGTAATAAACGCCAGGCGGGTGACGCTCCAATACGTTCATCTATCACTTTACTATCGATTCATATAGTCAGGTGTTGAGTGACTCTTTGTAGTAAATCTGAAAATTATAAGAATTATTTACTAGTTCATTTGTTTGTAAGGTTTAACTTGATAAATTACCATTTCAGTTACATTAAAAGCTCAAGAAATAGAGACAGTTAAATAATTTTGTCCCTATTACTATTTCAAAAAAATATATATATGTAAACTTAAGTAAGGAAGTAAGTAAATAAAGTGTTTTCCAGTGTAATGAGATTAAAATAACACATGAATAAATGTACGGTAAATACTCCAAAATTATATTTTTTACTATTTTTGTCTGTTTGTCGGTCTGTCTGTTCCGGCTAATCTCTGAAATAGTTGGACGATTTTGACGAGACTTTTATTAGTAGATAGCTGATGTAATGAGGAGTTACTGAGGCTACTTTTAAATGTTATCACGCGCGAGTGGGAGGCTTCGTGCATGCGGTGATTAAACAAATTTTCACTGTGTTTTTTTTTACGCAAACTGAGACGCCGGTAACGGTATATACTATAGCGTCAGTGCGTCTGTCAGAGGTTTATATATCTACATCTATCTTCTTCTTCTACCTGGAAATTTCCCAGCTATAGCCAGGGTCTGCCTTACATGTTGT
>DVQO01000128.1:0-28827 GCA_018231785.1 Danaus gilippus
TATAAAACGTGGAATAACGAAACACAATTGACAGCTATGCAATTGACGTATAATTCCCAAAAAAGAAGAAGAAGAAACAACACAAAGAAGTTTTGTTGAGAAGTTCAACTAAATAATACTTCATTTTTGTAATCGAAATGAATTCTTTTCTGTTGTGAAATTAAATAAAAATTTTCCTTTTCAAATATAAAAAAAAACAAAAATTCTTCTAAAAGCCTTCTGGTGGCGAAACGGAGTTCGCCAGGTTTACTAGTATTATATAAAAAGGAATTGCTGTTCTTTGGTCTCACTAAAAGTCGAGAACGGCTGAGCGGCTTTAACTTATCTTAGTCTTGAAATGTTCGTGGAGGTTTAGTGAAGGTTTAAAAGCTGAAAAAAATTGATTCCCTAAAAACAGCCCTTTTCTATTTACAATTATTATACATATTTTTTTGACATTAGATTTGACAACTAACTAATAATCCAATAATTCTGTCGCACTTCAAAACACAGAGATTTGTGTCTTATAGGTAAACTCCAAAAATATAAACAAAAAAAACGTAACAGATATTTCTTGATTATAGAGCGATACGAAGTTCGCCGGGTCTTCTAGTATAATATCTTATACTAAATTTTATCTTTTCAAGGAAAGGATTTTTTTATGTTAAAAAAAACAATGGTATTTCCACTTGGCATTTTATTTATTTACAACACGAATATTGCGTTACATTTGAAATCAGAGAAGTACAAAAATACTGTTAAGATCTATTCTGATTTAGGTACATAAGAAAAAAAAAACAGTCTGAAAATACGGAATGTGGTGCTCATGGAATAACATCTGTGTGATCTCGTGATTTGGTCGCTTACATTTATTAAGTCGTCGCGTAGACAGAAATTATACGTTATTTAAATTATTAAAAAATAAAACAACTAATATTCCATCATATACAAATTTTAGAAGTTTTAAATTTAAGATAAATATTTACTAATACAAAAGAAAACAATTCTTGGTGATACATGGTATTCAATTTAATATGGACATAATGTTCAGTATACCAATATTTATTATATATGTTCAAAAAGACTTTAAAAAAGTATACGTATTATATCAGGAAAAACTTAAATGTAGAATTGAGTTTATCAGAACACCATGTATCACCAGCTAATATAAAACTAGTCTAGCAAATACGCAACATTAAATAAAAACCTAATCAAAAACACACAACACTCCAAACAACACGACATTTTTAAAATAAATTTACTAAATAAGCATTTTTATACATAACATTATATATCTATATATTGCAACAAGAGAAAAAATCAATTATTACTATTGCAAGTACAAGAACAGTATACGAAATAAAGTGACCGCTATTTATTTCAAAGTAAATGTGCATCTATTCTCATATGTCTCACTAAATTATAAACGAAAAAATAAATCAATAATATTATAATAAAAACATTATGCACCATTATACGCGATGCGTTTATATTTAACAGCTAAATCATAGCCTACATTCGAAATAAGTGCTCTTAAAGCTAGAAACAGTGTGTATACACGATGTTTTATATATCTGTAAATGTGAACACATTTTTGTGTATATATTACTTAATTGGGAGGATAAAAAAAGTTAATACGAAAAGTAAAATTACATAATATATTAAACAATTATATTGAATTTCAACAGCTTCATGAACAATTATAAATATCTGAAGACAAAATATACATCGTTGACTTCGAAACATGTTTCATACAGGGGAATGTTAGTTATACCTAAATTATTATTTACCGATTTTATCTTTGAAATAAATTCATTAATCAAATAACAATAGGTATATATTATTGCTTGTTTTGTGCCGCTACTTGTATAGTGCAATGTATTGACTTATTGGGTAGTGACTGATAAATTATTACAGGTGTATCAATGAAATATTTGGTCCCACCCAATAATTATACAACCGGAATGTAATTGTAAACTTAATGATTATTTAATATAAACTGTCCTCTACAGTATCCTAACATAAAAAATCCAAATTACTGTGTGTCACAAAAATATATTAGCTATTAATTCATCAACAGAAGGCCAATGTCTTGTATCTAGCTACAATATATTATGAGAAATCTGAATATAAAAATTTATAACAATATAAAAAACTGTATGAATCAATCACTATACTAATTGTACTATACGAATACAAAATGTTCTCAACCGTTACAATACATACTTCACAATACAGAGATATGTTACTCGTCTTATCACAACAATTTATTAAAGAAAAAAAAAACATTATTTACATTAAAAATATTTTAAATGTATTTTTTAACTGATATCATAGTTCTAAAATACTGTTAGATGTTTGTGTACCAAACATATATTTTAAGCACATCTTATTCTATCAGGGCGACTTTTATTTAATAATATAATTAAATTATATATTAAGGAAAAAAAATTGCAGAAATAAAAAGACTGGAATTCGAGTAAGTAGTCAAAGTACCTACATCTAAAGTACAAAAAAATAAATAATAATCGAATACTCGCATAGTATTATAAAACAAATACATATAGTCATTCTACATGTTTTTATTGCAATTGGAATATATTTTATGTCCGTCAAACGATATTCGGCACATCTCCTAACATAATATAGGCAGTTATAATTTATACTCAATATTGCGATTGGTAACTACACAATTGAACCAACGTGATCACCGAAGAAACATCTAATACAAACATGCTTTAACAATATTTATTGTCTCTCTCTATATTTGCTCTCAGTTACTATCACACTACACTCCTAATACACAGGCTGAAGGCTTTATATTAATAAAACGCCAGCGATCGTATATAAGCCATCAATATATACAGTATTAAAAATATTACACAGATAATGATGTAATTTTCTTAGCTCACACCGTCAAGTTACTACATTATTTTTGACAGCAAACCAGCCTTTCGTTGTCGTATATAACATTTATGTATCAAAAGTCATTTAATACTATTATTTCTCTATCTAAATCTTCGTTCGTTTAACAGCCATTCCAATGGCAGTGTTCGTATCACTTCACTATTAAAATGTTCGTAACTGTTCTTCATAATATCTTATTATATATTTTTGTCAGTCTGTGCACTCGCGTTTATAGAGTATGGAAGATGTCCCTAGCGTTATCCTTTGAATAACGCTTGTAGGAACACTCGCTGAATCAGCTGCCACTGTAATTATATAGCATAGTTTATATAAAAAAACATTAATAACTTGTATAATCATAATTATGTGTACTTTATTTGGTTTTTGTTGAAAGAATATTAAGACAAACAGTAATATTACTTGGTTAGCTAATGCTATATGATGTGTTCTAGACTTTTGGTTATAGTTCATTAAAAAATTAGTAATGGTGTTTTAAAAAAGGAGTTTCATTTATTTTTTATATATAATTATAAACATCATATATTCTACTGGCAACACTTTTATCCCATACAAAATTTCAACATTATTATAGGACCAACTTTTCCCAATTCATGTCATGTAACACTCATCCTCCTAAAATACATTCAAAGTGGTTTAAAAGGCAACATTAATTCTGCAAGCACTGTTCATTTCACATAGTTGTTAATCTTGTAATAAGTATATTATTATTAGAGTAAAAAAATCTGGCTAGTTGCCAGGTTTTTCTGAGTCATATGTACTTTCTAAGAGTATTTAAACACCATTGACAGACGGTGAAAGAAAACATCGTAAAGAAACCTGGACTGGTAATATGGACTGGACTGGACTGGACTGGTGTGAGGACAGGGCTTTGATCAGCAGTGGGCTTTGATAGGCTGATGATGAGTAAAAAAAATAATTAACACACCTTCTATTGGCCATGGCTCTTCTCTTGGCTGTCTGTCGTTGATGTTCGAACTCGAAGTCTTCTTCAGTGAGTCCGAGTCTCTGCATGTGGTACATGAGGTAGTCCTCGCCTAGTATCGCGGCCGGCGGATGTCTCAGCTCCTCGAGAGTCTCACAGAGCCCGGCCGCTCGCTTACGGACCTTAGCCGGACCTAGCGCTCCCGCTAGAATCACTAGCGCGGCCTTGAATAGCACCTGGAAGGTAATATTCATAATTAATTAACTAACCAGTTAGTCGCTATACTTGCTAGCAATGTAAAATATAATTCCCAATCCCCACATATGAAAAAAAAAAATTTCATCAAGACGCTTATAAATGTTTTGTTTGGTCACCTTGACTCCTTCACACAGGAAGCAATCCCAGACCCTGAGGAGGCTGTCCCAGGGTAGTGTTCTTGTGAGGGCACAGAGGAACCACTCGGTGGCGTATAACACAGGCTCTACGCGGTGCTTCACCAAGTGACGATGGACAGCTGGGGCCGTGCGGCGGAGTAAAGCGTGAAGAATATCACCGTCACGCTGCAACACCTGGAATATATATGAAATATAGGATTTTGTAAGGACAATTATTATGAACATTGGAAATTCCACATAAGAGGTTCACCCGAAGAATGAAAGTGCTGAGATAAGACCGTCAAAAAATTATTTAGAATAAGATATAATTATAAAATTTGCTCGATCTGATCGATCCTGCTGAAGTGGAATAAAATCGTATTATTTGAATTGTAATTACATTCAAAGAAAGAATCTTTAAAGAATTAGAGAAACGATATTATGTTGCACTCATTTTTCTTCCAACTCACCTCCAGGCCGGGATTGTAATAACCGCTGAGGTATTTATCGCTGATACTGACGAGACACCAAAAGGCTTGGACGGCCGGCATGTGCATGAGAAGGAAAGCAGCTACCGGAGCCTGGGCTTGGAAGTAACCAACTTTAGGGTTCAACACCGAGTAGGCTTTGAGAACACAGAAGAGCTCTTGTTGCCTGATATGAAAAAAAAAATTAATAAGATTAATTGAAACCTTTCAACATAATGTCAAAATTTCTGCTAGCTAGTAACTTTTCATTTAATCCTCGCGACAAGATTATGGTTGAAAGGAAGTAGCAAAAATATACAAAAAAATAAAATATACTAAGCAGTATGATTACCTACTCATAAATAATTATGATTGCCTAGCTATGTAATCGAGCTGTATCATAAGTAAAAACCTTACAAATGTATGCACGTGATGTTTATGTATAGTCTCGTTAATAAAACGAACTCACCCGAGGCCTTCCTCCCTAATGAACATCTCGTGGTACGGGAACTGTCTGTGCAGATCCTTACGTATATCTTCCATACATTTAGGGTCCCCGGGCGCTTTCAATAGCTCCTCATATTCATCTGGATGTTTCTCCAGCAACAACTGTCCACCACAGAGATACAACCACGCTTTTGGTCGAACGGACGCTGGGATACCTGATGAAGTCATATATCACATGATAACTAATAAGAAAGTTACACACATCTCGTCTGTTTGTGATCACACTGGCTGAAAAGTAACCGATAGTTGTACGTTGTTTTTTTTAACCATAATAAAATAATCTTAGTATAATTCGAAAAATATTGGTTTCATTTAAATGTATACCCGCGAAAGCCTTAGATATCATTAATAAGAAGATTTATTATCACCGACTAAATATTTGTAGACTAAATATTTAATTATCCATAAATTATGCAAAATAACCAGCCTAAAGGAATTTTTATATGAAGTAATGTACAAAGGTAGTAAAAAATATATGGATATGAATATTGGTTGGTGGCTGTGACGTAAGCATTGTATGGATACTAAAATAATTTGAATACATAAATTATAAACTTGTAATATCACCTTATACATGTGGTGTAAAAATTGTATCTAATTGATTTGTCTATTTCCTTAGTATCTCTTAATCAATAACAACAATCACCACAGCAACATCGTGTTTATCAAACTATTCTTTCACTGTTTTAAGAATTGGTGGTCAGTTCACGTCTGAAGGCTTAGTAGTGACGTCATTAGAAAGTGGATGTGACGGGATCGAATAAAGAATTTCCCTTCGAAGTGAAATTATAACATAATATACAATTCACCTTTCCGACACCTCTCGCGGACCTTTTTGTAATTTTTGCTCATAAACGCCTCCCAATTATTCAACATTCGTAACCACTTTTGTTCTCGTTTCAATATTGTGCTCGGTGATAAAGTCCTTTTCCTGTGAATTACAATAAATAAATTATTGTATACATTCATTTAATGACATAAATATCGAAGTACACATCATTGTAATGATATATAATTTTGACTTAATACATAGAAAATGTTTAATTAATCACACAGTTATAAATAATGTAATATTTTAATGTTCATTTAATGTCATACCAAATTAATTTAGGAAAAAAACTATTTGATTAAGTAACACTATGAGTAATATTGGTAATTATTGATTTGTTAATTATTCGATTGTCTTCTTTTAAAGTAACAATTGAAATACATACACGCGAGCAAGTATAAAGAAAAGTTTACAATATTTTATTCTAGAATAGATTCTAGACATATAATAATATGTATGTTTGTATATATGTAGTAACTTATATCTTTAAAAATGATTCGGCTTAAGTACCTCTATTATATATATAAAAATCTATTTGATAAACCATATCTATCTAGACTTTCTAATAATAATTAAAAAAAAAACAAACAGAAATAAGATATTTGTGGAAAAACATTATCGCAGGGGAAACCCAAAACCTTTCTATTTATAGGTTGGATGAATTTAATTCAATTTATTATTTCAACCTAAAAAAGCAATGAGTACAGAGTATAGGCTTATCACTTTGATATGTTCGCGTTAAATTCAGATATCGCCAATTTTATTTATTTACTACTTAATATAATGTTCAAAATATTTAAATTTACTTATGAAACTGATATTCCTATGAAAAATAGGCATCAACTCGCAACAGAACTATACATCTGACCTATAAATGAAAGCTAAATTTATCGCCTTTCTAGGTTACGGAGTTATTTTCCGATTAGGTTAGCTATAGAAATTCTCAAAGGAATGGACATCCTTAAATCTCTTCATACATTTAAACATATTACAAGAATACAGCGGAGAGCACATCGGCAATCTTGAACAGTTATCACGAGCCGTGTCCAATATGTAACTGTTAACTCTTATCATATCTTACTAATCGATTCTCATACCTGTGATTCATGTTGCAATATTCATGGAAATTATATCGGAATTTATATTAAAGTTATATTTTTAGCAATAAAATTTGTATTATAGCATGATTAATAAACGATTGAAAGGGGAAATACAATAACAGTTGAATAAATACGATTGCTCTGGTGAGTAATGAATGGTAAAACATTTGACGAGTGTATAATAATAGTTCGACTTTAAACTGTATGTAATACATAAAAAAATATATAATTTCAATTTATCGATTCAATTAATAATTAATAGTAAAACCTATTCGTCATCAGCCTATCAGAGCCCACTGCTGAGCAAAGGCCTCTTTCTCACATGGAGAAGGTTTGAGCACCTATTCAGAATGTAATAAATAAAAAAAAAAAATATTATTAGGCGTTAATTAAATCAGATTATATAATTCTTATGCTGAGAATTGCGTAAAATAAGCGGCTAATTAAACTACACATGATTCATGAAATTTCATATAACGACATAAATTCTTCAAACTATAATTTTATGTATTTTAATAATTGGATGTATGAGAGCTTTAAATATTACTCACAGCCATTGAATTCTCATGGTGGAAAAAGTCATTACATCGGTTAATAACTCGCGCTGTTGCAAAGATAATACTTTTTTGCTTAATTAAGAAATCCTGTATATTTCACAAACAGAATGTGTTGGACCGAAATTTTGTTTTAATCAAATGATGCTAATATAAGTATGACACATCAAATCAGTTTGAATTTGAACCTCGTATTGTAAAGATTCTTAAACAATATATAGGAAAAAGTTAAATTATCATTAATATTTTAAATGTTTTTTTGATATTTTACGGTTCAATTGCCTATAGAGAATAAGTAATGTTTTTTAACTAAAAATTTCCAAATATCTATAAATTCTAATGACGACAAGAACAGCACCAACCTCATGGTTTTATACAATCCAGTAAAATATAAACAAAATTAATTTTATTCTTTTATAAATGACATATTACAATTACATAACTAGTTTTGTATGAACTCATATCTAATTTCTCTTATCTAATTATGTAAAACATTGTCATTATAATCTTGTTGTATCTAAATAACAACACACACACACAATAAGAATTGCAAACAAAGCTTTCACTCATTTGATATGAGAAAAACCAGCTGACTGACAAACAACAATCATGAATACAAGGTATACTAAAATGTTCATGATGTGATATTGAACATTTTATTACAATATCTGGTCATTTAAGTTTCCATCTAGAATAATTTTAGGTATATTCAAAAAGCCAAACATACATGTTTATGTGTTAAAAAGTAAGAAAAACACATTCGCAAACGCATGAAATATTTGAACAAGGTCAATGAAATAAGTACATTTTAATTTCATAAAACATTCAATAGTTGCAAAAAGGGGAAGTTGTGAAATATAGCCTTGTTTACAGTTCCTTCAATATTGTGGGATTTTTTATTGGTTAAATGTATAAATTTCCCTAATTATATTTTAATTGCTGTTTGATTAAATTTTATGCTATTGAATATAGAGAATACAAGAAAATAAAACTTCACAAGTTGCAAAAGTTCACAACAGCATGTTATTTGCTTTGTCATAAAAACTCTTTGACTACATCATTTATTATCCAAGTAGTTATTGCTTGAGGTGCTTATAATTTACATCACACATATTTTAGTATGCTACAAACACATAAAATAAATTTGTGTGTGTGTGTGTGTGTGTGTGTGAGTCATGTCCATGTTTTGACTTTGACTCTAACAAACATTTTGTTAGGTTAGGTGTGCAGTTGTGATTATAGGACACACCTTTTGTATCATATAACTCTAAAGAGATTAGAACATTTTTAATATGTAATAGGCAACTTCTGTTCAGTTTATTATGTGGAAAAAACAACAAATTAATATTTAAGTATTCAGAGCACTACTGTGAGGATTGTTACTGCATTAATAAATAAACACAAATCTCAAATAACTGCATTTTTAGATGTTTATGTTTATCAGGAATTCATAAAAAATAGACAATTTTAAAATAAATATATGGTTTCAATGGAAAATTATAAAAAAATCATGGAGTGGCAAGGATTTAAAAAATCATAAACGGCTAACAGCATCAAAGACAATTACATTAGAGTGATCATGAACTAAATTGGACAACATTGATTAAAGTAACATCTGCTCTTTTAAATGTCATATCATTTTACATTTTTCATTTTAACCAAATGTAATTCATATTGTAATCTGTAATTATTCATTTACTTTAGACCTGCTATATATATTTACATTATATGTAATCATAATCACATATCAAAAACAGTGAGTAACACATTGCTGAAGCCCTAGGAATTATTGATAATAAGCAATGATGTTCAACAATGACATCATAGTTGTGAAGCTAAAATTGAAATAGAAAAATATGTTAAATATATATTTGCATTAATAAGGTAAACAAAAACATGATAATTGTATTAAATCTCAACATACTAGTAAGGTTTGATATATTCATTAAAGTGATTTACTTACAATGGTTGTAACTATAAAATTATACTATAAATATTGCCTTTTTGTATATATGTAAACAGTACAGAAATTTATGAACTTAAAATCTTCTAGTAACTTAGTTGTTATCACAAATGATTGAATAACAGTTGTTATATAACATAAGTAAAAAAATTACTTAATTTGTCCACAACAAAAACTAGGCCAACTACATCAATTAGTCTCTATCTAAGGCCATTCCACATACTGTTAGTGATGTAGAACTCAAAGTAGGTGTGAGTAACCTTCAAATTGCCAGTAATTAGATATGGTATGAAACTGTATAATTGCTCACATTCTAATTATTTCAGAGAATGTTTTCTCACTGCCAGAATGAACTCTTTTTTTTGAGAATTCTGATAACGCTAGCATTATTTGAATAATTATGTGAAAGTGAGGAAAGTTTAAAAGATATATACTTTCAAATTAAAATATAAGTTGTGCTATTTAAATAAAACAGTTTTGTGCAATACTTTTCTGGTTTCACTTTTATATGTAAAAATAATTTGTTTTTAATGCTCAATTATACAAAGTATGTTTTTATTTGAGTCATAATTTGATAATGATTTCGCAATGCAGTAGAATAAATTTGTTGTTTTTGTGACAAAAGATAATAAAAGTATAAAGGATATAGGTAGGTTAGTTTAAGCAATAAAATGAGTTAACTACTACTCCAATATATAAAATGAATATTTAGGTAGTTTCTAAGACCTTACTAAGATATTTCTAAGCTTCCAAATTTACAAAAGATAATTCTTTTTGATAAGAGTTGTATAAAAAGTAAAAGAGGAAATAAATCTGTAGCACCTACTAATTGCTATGTAAATATTTATAAATATATTTAAAGCATAGTAACAATGTTTACATTTGGTGTTTGATATAAAGGTTTGTTTCAAATAAAAAATACAACTTACGGTTCTGGACTATATTGGGCTCCGCCAAAAAAACCATGTCTATCCGGTTGCGTAGTCACTGATGAACATATCGATGTATTATCCTGGTCACCTCCGACACTTTTAACACTTTTTTGTAGGGACATGTTCGTATCTGAACCGATCTATCAATTATTTGGTATCGAACATCACAACAAACACTACATCAATGAAGGAAGGAGTGGGCGTGCGAAAAACATACAACTCTTCCGGATGTTAACGCCCGTACAAAAATATTAACAACCACAAAACTATTCGCCACAGCTATGCGTTAAATAAAACAACAAGTTAAATTCCACAATGCATACGTAGACAAAACAAATATGGTAAGAAAACGTGCTATTATGCTGTAAAATAAATAGGCATTATTTATCACTTCTACATCAAAACTAAAACATCGTTTCCGATTAGAGACACAGACTGCAAAGAAAATGTTCTAGTTCTCGAACACTGTATTGCGGTTTAACGAAATTATTAAATAATACAGTTAACTTTGTCTTACTTTTGTAAGAAACACAACTGAAATTGTACAATTTATAATTTACTGTAGGCTGTGGCTGTCTAACATCACTAATGTCAATTGTATAGTACAGTACAATTGTTTTATCTGTGACATGTCCAGCAAGTGTAGAACACATAAAAATATTTATAAATAAGTGTTTTTCAATACTACTATAACCAAAAAATATTTTGAATGCTATTGGACTATACTATACTATATAGACACTGATTTTGAAATTATTATCCAAGTCGGGAATAAAACAAATAGCATATTTTTAATATATATAGTTAACGAAACTTCAGTTTTATCTGTTCTTAATCATATTACAAACAGATATAATTTTGTGAATAATTAAAATAAATCAGTAAAAAACTAATTCTTATTTAATAGTGAAAAAAATATTTTAGAAAATTTTATTATTGATTCAAGCAACCCTCTGTCAACATAACCTTTATTGTGATATAGAAACACATTAGAAAGAAATAAGAGACATTATTTATTCTTGAAAAAAAAAATTATATAAAAATACAATATAAGGACATGTTGGCCTCTAAAGAAGTGTTGTGTTTTCCAAAATTTGTTAGGTTGAATTCCACAGCACCAGCTGTATTTATTAACAGAAATCCAAGGAATCTTGAACGAATGAGAATCGCCCGAAAACCAGACGGTTATCATTTGGACAAACCCGGTCGGAAGTTTTGGCACAAGTGAGTTATGTATTCATGGTTTATATAGAGTTAATTGTAATCGTAAAACTAACAAGGATACATATTTTTTTACAAAAACATTTTATTAGACCTTTTTTAGGTTTCATATGAGTATATATATAAGGCTCATCCATTTCTTAACTCATTCATTATCATTGAAACTACAAATTGATGTACATTTTTCAGATTAGTATTGACACCCAGTAATAGAACTGTTAAGGCAGAAGTTGTGCATTATATCAACGGACCTGTTATAGAAGCCAAGACATCTGAAAAAGCTCTGCGTAATCAGCTCTACAGTATGACAGACACATGTGCTTATATCAATTTGGGGAAGGTTATTGCACAGAGATGCCTTGAGTGTGGAATAACAGAAATGCATTGTGACATAGAACCCGGTAAAGGTGGAAAAGTTGAAAAATTTCTGGAACAAGTTGTGAAAGGTGGTATTCAGCTGAAGGAAGTGGATGTATACAAAAAACCATTACCATGGGATCAACATAGACCAGAAAAACCATGGGAAGTCATTGAGGAATAATCATTAAATTTGTTTAGTTATTGTAATGTTAAAATTATAGTAAATCATTAGTTTATTTTTTTTGTTTCATTTCATATATCACTTACTTTTAAAGATGTGTTTTTTTACATTTGCTGTTTGTGTTGATTTTTATTTCTCTCTTATGAGGGACTCAGTCAGTCTATCTATTGCTTATACAGTTAATGAAAAGTTACCACTTTAATGTAAAATAGTTATTTCCATTCCACTTAGTTTAAAGTTTCACAGGCTAATTGTGTTTTTTTTTTCATCTAAGATTTTTTATCGCAATACAAACATTTCATAATTAATTTTTTAATTACGAATTCTTTTTGTTGTAATTTTGAACGCAACGTTTCAGTTTCCGATTAGTATTATATTATTGTAAATTATATATGGGAGAAATTACTTTTTTGTTAATAAAATGTACATATTTTATTTTAAATATAGTTTTTACACAAAATTATTTTCGTTTTAATATTCATGGCGTTAAATTATAGTGAATTTATGTTTAAAAGTAGCCAAACGACTATCGAGTGAAAATGGCGGAAAACATGATGGCGTCTTTTGCTTTTCAAACTAGTGGGTAACTAAAATTTCTATAGCTATCTCGTTCTGCCTCGTTAGAATTCTCGTAAGATATTTGGCACGCGTAATGATCAATATGTCCACGTGACCTCACATCAGTCCACCCCAGCTCCACTAGGTGGTCGCTTAATTGCAAATGCAAAATGTGGAATCGTTTGTGTTATATTAAAAACATTATATTTTGTGGTTAGGAGTATATTATGGTGTAAAATGCCAGCTTCAATCGGTGTTAATTTACGTGTTACGGGCCACTGTAGCCAAGGGGGTAGAAAGTACATGGAAGACTTGTTTTCCGTTGCGTATCAACAAACGGAAGACGAGAGGGATTTGGAATATGCTTTTTTTGGAATTTACGATGGTCATGGTGGAGGTGAAGCAGCAGCTTTCGCAAAGGAGCATTTGATGGATTCTATTGTGAAGCAACGGCAATTTTGGTCTGATAATGATGAGGACGTTCTTAAAGCCATTCGAAATGGTTATATGTTGACCCACTTGAACATGTGGAAAGAAGTAGGTAAATGTCAATTCCAGAATATTTTTTGTTATTATTTTAAGCTAATTTGATTTTTCATGATCTTTCTAGTCATTTAAGGC
This sequence comes from Danaus gilippus, assembly GCA_018231785.1. NCBI lineage: Eukaryota > Metazoa > Arthropoda > Insecta > Lepidoptera > Nymphalidae > Danaus > Danaus gilippus. The sequence continues at coordinate 13,497 of DVQO01000128.1, forward strand.
ATTGGCGAGTGATTGTACGGAGTTTTTGGTTTGACCTTGCGTCTCCTCATTTTTTCTTGAGTGCTTTGACATTGAGCAACAAAAGAATAATATCTATTATCCAATATTATATTTTGCTTTTGTGCCTTCTATAGATAATGTATCTGAATAAATTCATATATTTTAATTTTACGCAAGTTTTGAAATCCTCCCACATCGTGCTAAAGTGAAAGCTGTTTTACAAGTTTGTTTTTTATATTGATCAATGTTGCCTCTTACCAAAAACTTTCAATATAAAGGTCAATTATAATAAGTTACCACATTATATTATGAGGTTTGAAAATTTTATTTGAATAAGTGGGTATAAGAAGAATTATTTTTTTATGTTTATATTTTAATATAATTTCTTGCTTTGCGTAGAAAAATGGCCAAAAACAGTAACAGGATTGCCAAGCACTGCAGGAACAACTGCAAGTGTTGCATTTATAAGAAGAGGGAAGATTTACATCGGCCATGTCGGAGACTCTGCTATTGTACTCGGTTACCAAAAAGATGGTAAACAACTCAAATTAAATCATCAATTTGTAACTTAAAGTGTGCTTAATAATGAAACTTGCTATGTCTATTCATGTTTGCTTGTGGTGTTATCATAATGACTTGTACTGTTGGTGTTGATTAGGACAATGTCTTTAGTGACTCATTAAGTACATACTTGTTTTTTTTTTACCAACAAATTACAGGAAGTGAAGAATGGGCTGCAAAGCCACTTACTTTAGACCATAAGCCAGAGTCCACAGCAGAAATAGAACGTATTCAAAAATGTGGTGGAAAAGTTGTATCAAAGGCGGGTGTCCCTCGAGTTGTGTGGAACAGGCCCCGTCTTTGTCACAAAGGACCAATTAAAAAGAATACTCCAATGGATGAAATACCATTTTTAGCTGTGGCAAGATCTCTTGGAGATTTATGGAGTTATAATCCTCAGAATGATGAATTTATAGTCAGTCCAGACCCAGATGTAGGCGTTTTAACTATAGATCCATCCAAGTTTAGGTAAATATACTTGTTAATTTTGTGTAGCTAAATTTACATCAATCACATATTTTTATTTCTTCATATGCTTATTTGTTAAGAAATTTTAATAATTCAGTGATGCTATATGAAGAACAAATTTGATGGGTGATGAGGTTTGCTGTGAACTACTTAGTATGTGATTTAAAAGTATAATGATTTATTACTTAACCATTATCTCATAATTTACATATATTTCAGCATTACCTCTATGTTTTCAGTGTTTTGCAATCAATTTGGGGTCAGTGCTGTATGTATTTATTTTACATATAGTTCTGACAGTTCTATTAGTTGAATTTACACATTAATTGATTACTTTTTCCTCTCGCAAACTATCCATACTTGACATAGTCTTCTAACAATCCACAGGCATTTTATTAATTTGATTTTATATTATGTCTATCAACTATTTTTTTGCATAACATGCTAATGCTACTGTTTAATGCTTTCATCACTGAACAAATTCCAGAAGCATCTTATTTTATTCACTATATATATTAGTATTTATAACTGTATCTACATTTTGGCATAATTTTGTTTCTATTTAAAGATATTTATAGATATAGGTAGTTATAGATCTTAATCCTAAAATAAATTATATTTATTCAAAAATAATTTCAGGTGCCTTATTTTTGGTACTGACGGCCTGTGGAACATGATATCCCCGGAAGGTGCAGTAAATTTAGTTCAAGCTACAGAGAGACACAATGAAGCAGCATTAGTGGGAGGAAATGCAAGTCAGCCAAGAGATTGGTTGAACCCTTCAAAAAGCTTAGTGGATCATGCTCTAGAGAGGTAAGTTAGTAAATTCTAACGAATGATAAATTTTTAAGCAAACCCTTTCTGATATACCTTCTCTTTAATATAAAAGTAATGTAATTCTTATATTAACATTAGAACTATTGCAGAGAGTCTTAGGGAGTCAGATAAAAACAAATCTTCTTTTTAACTTTAAATATCTCTTATTTCATAAAGTAAACTATAAAAGTATGTTATAGGTATGGTATAAGGGAATCCTTCATATTAATGTTTTAAATTATTGCTCTTTGTTACAGATGGTCCAATACCAGAATGAGAGCTGACAACACGTCTGTAGTCACTTTAATGTTAGATCCACCTGGGCCTCCTCGTGCCACTGTATTGCGGTCGAGGACGACGGCACAGAAACCTCAGACTGCTGTACCATCAACAGTACCAATGTCCAACGTGGGAGTATCCACATTGCCCGCTAAAGTTGATGAACCAAAATCAGACGTAGCAGTAGAGAATGACACGAGACAGGTTCCTCAGAACGGTCTCACTATAATGACAAGGTACTCGGATGTCGACAAGCCGGTTTCATCTGGAGAGGACACAGAGCGCGCTCCTCTACCGCCCTGTGCCACCCTTGACGGTCGCTTTTCAGTAGGCCACAGAGAAGAGACAGTACGGGAGGAAAATAGTAGCGACAATGGTTCAGAAGTAATCAGCAACTATGGAAATCCTGCAGAGTCATACTTTATGGCTCGTCTATTAAATCGAACCCGCGTAATCAACACACTGTCGGAGGTCTACGACGAAATCATCAACGGTCACAGACCCAAGGCTGCATCAGAATCGCGTCAACCCTCTCCGCCGTCTGGCACTGAGTTACCCGAAGATGGTAGTGGTGATGCAAGTGGCCGCGCTCCGCCTTCCGTGCCCTCCGCGTCACACGAACGTTCAGGAGCCAATGGAGCCGGAGAACCATCACGCGGGCCTGATGAAGTCGGAATACAGATCAACGAGGTCTCGTCCAGCTCACCCACTGACGGTCCGCCGAGAGCACGCGGCCGCCGTTACCGCGGGGAAGTGCGTCGAGATGTCCCGCCCGCAACAAACGATCGGGTTCTTCGGTCTCATCATGAGATCGAGACACCACAACGTCCGCGCACGAGGCTCAACACGACTCGTGCTCGCCCGGTCAGTGATGCAGCGCCGTTAGACCGCATAGTTATTCTCAACAGACGTGGACACCCACCCTCAACGCCGGCTACTCGCGTTGCACAAGTCGCTCCTCGTCCGCCACCGCGGCGCTCTGTCCTTGTTCCCGAACCTGAAATTGAGCACACAGACGGAGTCGCGGAGGAGGCTCGTCGCGCGACACGCTCCCAGGCGGCGGCCGCTACGCCGGCGCCGCGGGCCACTCGTGAAGTCAAAAGCGGTGGAGTCGCGGGAAACTCGCCGCGCGCCCCGGGGCCGGTGCGGCGGGCCCCGGCGGCGCGGGGCCGCTCCAAGGAGAACCTCGGCGTCGCTCGCCGCCGCGCACGCGCCTGCGCCGCGCCCGTCTCGCCCTCGCCGCCCTCGCGCCCGCCGCCGCGCCCGCGCCGCGCCGATAGTGCGTTCGAGGAACCAGAGGTTCACTCAACAACTGGCGAGGCGGGGCCGGCTGCCGGTCCGGAGCGAGCCCTCAGGTCACGCAATGAACCGGCGGCACTGTGTTCGCGGGCTTCGTGCAAGAGACGTGCCGGTGAGGAGTTGACGAGTGGCGGCAAGGTCGCTCGCGTGTCACTCGGCAAACGGGCCTCCGGCCCTTGGGTGCCGGCGCCGGCCCTCGCGCTACGCAACCGCCTCCGACGAAGACTCGTCAAGTAGGTTTCACGACGATGGTTTTTTTATGGTTACCTGTGAGTATGCTGGGTTACAACGGTGCCTTCTAGTACTGCCAAAGTACATTGACTAAATATTGGGAGTCGTATCGTGACTTCTCCTGCGCCCTCCTTGAGGGATCCAAAGATGACTGCATCGTATACGGTTAGATTGCTGTTGTTATTTTTTATTATACCACTAGATATGTTTCAGTTATAGTTGAGTGTAAATGATTATAGCTTTTTTCATTTTCCTTTTTTGATTTAGTTTTTGCTATTCAGTATATCTGTACTGTTTCCCATTCGGTACATTTAAAGTTATTATTAATAAGTCATGGTACACAGTAACCAATAGTACAAAGAAATAAATTGCGTAGTTAACTATAAAACGAAAACGTGGACCAGGCAGATTTATTTAGCCTTTATAAGTAACTATTTATTTTGTCTATATTTATAGCATCTATCATGTTGCATTTAATTTTAGACAAATATGAAAATTTGATTTTCATTCAGATCATGTCAAAGCAGAGGCTACAAAAAACATGATATTGTAGTTCACATAATTAACATTCTATTAAAAATGTTTCTAGCCAAATGTTTAATTTACATACTTATATACATAGATGACAGATATACCAAGAGTGCTTTTCTAAAAGAATGTTAAGTAACTATAAGATTATGAAATATATTGATATATGCTGAATATATTTTGTACACTCATCATCAAATTAGTTGTGTAAATGAATTATAAAAAATATATTTTGTATGAATGGTAAGGTAAGTAAGTTACGGAAGTTATTCTTTTAAGAAAGGAATTATTTATGTATTTCCTAAACAAGTTTTATATTATAATTGGTAGTTTCACTCTGGTCAATCAGACATGAATCAGACACATCTTGTCAATCGAGAGAATGAAATATGTTTTCTGTTTTTCAGTATAAACATAAAATAAATCTTGTTGCATTAGTTTTACAAACTCTTGGTGCTTGTTATATCTTTGTACTAAATACAAAATATTAAAAATAAAAATTGTGTCATACCAACTATTCTATTCTATATTTTATTTAATATGTTGTGATCACGGAACCATTGATTATATTAAAGACCAAAAAGGTTTTTATCTACTGGAATTTTGTTGAGTAATTATTTTTATAATAAAACTGTTATTAAAAATGATATATCATTATATTCTAAGTAAGGTGAGAAAGATCTAACTGTTTTAAAAGTCCAAGGTTGTACATATGTATGTATACATATAGGGAGAGTAAATATTATGTAATATAACGTGCCTGTTTGTTACCCACTAAACAACAAAAAATATAGGTAAATAAAGTATTCTTTGATAAGGTGAGATATTATGTATTTTTTATTAAAAACAAATTTTATGAAGATGTGTAACTAGGTGTAAAAGATGATATAATATAATTTGTTAAGATTTATGTGTTAAGGTTTTTAGTAAAATTCACATTTATTATATAAGGAGAAGTATGGGAGTCCTAACAAGAGGAATTAACAACAGCTACGTGTTACTTATAAAAATGTATTAAAATCTATTAAGTCCTTTATTTAATTTAGATTGTTTATAACGGATCTAAATTAATAATATTTGTTAGCATATCGTATTTCAATCATTTACATTTTATTATATAACTGTGAAGGACTTAGAGAAATATGAATGTTGACAAACATTTTTGATGTAGTAGATTCCCATACGTTTTAGTTAAAAGACCCAGTTTGTTTTGTTCCGTAAAGAAAGAGGTGTATTAAGTTTATAATTTACAAGAGTGCGCTAACAGTTGTTTTTATTGGGGTAAAGTAAAAAGCTGGTTCCTCATGAAAACTGCTTATTTGGATGTGGGTAAAACTGAAAACAAATGTATAACTATACACGTATGTAATACTTTCGAAGTAAACATTATTGTAGGCTTTATTTTTTGAATTAAATAAAGTTTGTATGAAATAAAATGTTTTTTTATTCTCTCTGTTACTGTCATTTGCGTCGCCTGAATGCGGAAGCTGCGGTTCGATATGCTCCCCCAGTGCGAACATGAATGAGAACAACCCACCCGGCTGTTATACACATCTGTCTCACGCAGGCGGCTCCAAAGCACCCTACTATTTCAACTTGTTAGGTTATAGTTTGGGCGCGCGCTCTAGCGTCCTGTCGTTTCCCACCCGGCCGGTCGTCAGTTACGCCACGAGTCGAACGTAGTAAATGTGTCCGTTTCGCACTATATAATTTGATTAGCGTTGTTTCGTTTAAAGTGGTAATTGTAATTTATTGTTTACAAACGGAGGTGATATATTTATCGAGTAATTGGTTTTCGATTGGTGTTTGTTATTTTGCAATTGACAATAAAAAACGCGGGAAACCTATGGTTTTTTTTTAGCCGTGTAAGTTTATCGATCGGACCGCGCTACTGCATTGCACCGGTGCAGGATGATAATGATCGTGTATTGTTTACATCGTCGAAACTATATTTGATATAACGTTTGTGTTGTTAATAACGAGAAACTATTGAATTACGTTATTTTGATATTTATTTTGTCTTTTCGTAATGAGGGTTACGAGAATTAATATAAGTATATGTAAAAATTTCGTGTATCGAGGGTCCTTGAAAAGAATCCGGATCATAAGACTATTTTATATATGATAGTAATGACGAGCACGCATTCTCTACTATCCAACTGGCTCTACCAGTTTTTTATTTGTTATCGGCACCTATTTTCGCGATTGCCAGTTTTGTTATTCATGGAATATTATTTAAATTTTTGAGATCTTTATGATAACTTTACGAGACATAAATGATATTCATCCAAAGTTTTTTTTTTTGTAAAAGTTGATCATTTCAATCTTGAATAGTTTAGACGAACGGCTAGGAAAAATTGAAAGAGGTCTCATTTGCACAAAATTCGAAATGTAATGAAATCCCTGAATTTAACAATTACAATAATATATGTAATACATATGCAAGACCTACAAAGTCAGTTCTGACGTAAATGAAACCCTATAAGATCTATTGTTGGTAGACAAAAGATTTACATTATAATAGAAGCTAATAATAACACGTTTATTATAGATTGTATAATAATCTAATTTATTGCTTTTCTACACGAGAATTTTATTTCACATAAATCGTTTACACTGATACCAATTTACAAAGAATTATTTTCGTTGCTAATATGTTCCTGTATTATTAAACGAAAAAAAAAAATTCAGTGAATTGGTTTAGAATAATAAAGGTGGATTTGATCATCACTCACGTAAGTTATATTTATTATCCCTCACTGAATTTATTTTTTATCCATGAGGCACTTTCAACCGATACAAAATAAAAATAGATATTGATTTTACTCCTTGTAAATTTTTCTTTGCGATTACAATACCAAAACTACTAAGGCATTTTTCTTATTTGTATAAGGCAAATAAGAATAATATCCGTTAAAATTTCGTAGACCCTTTGCTTTAACCCTCTTTACAAATAGACAAACGTTTTCAACAATACAACAACCTACGATGGGTTTACACTTTTTTACAATCGACAAGATTTATTGTGGAATATGTCCCAAATAAATTCTATTAACGTCCGATATATAAGTTAGAAATCAAGGACGAACTTCTCCCCCAATGGATAAATGGATGACTTACTACTTTGTATTAACGTAATACGATAAAATCACGAATAGATTACAATTATGTACTAATGAAATAGGAGGATTTCTAGTGTACTACTATGGTATTAAATACTTCTACAGGGAGTAGTCTCCGAATGTATGAAAAGTATTTCATTGAATTAGGGTTCTGTTTAAACATTAGTGGTAGATCTATAGGTAAATTTTAATTCTCAGTATATATTTTTTGAATTTTTAAAATAGATTTTATTAAAAATAATTATTAATTGAAACGTACAATTTAATAAACAGTTTTAATTTTTAATAATGTTTTTGAAACTGTACAAGGTTAGTTAGAAACATACAAAAATTACAATTTTTATTCAAAGCGCCATCTAGTCAACAAATTGTGCATTATAATTTCAATCAACCTAATACATAAAAATAAATTTTACTTAATGGCTTGTATATAAAAAAAACTATTATAAAATTATTGTACAGGTAATCGACATAACAAAAAACAAATATTTAAACTATAACCGTACTTATTTTATTGATATTAATTATTGAAAGTAAAATCTGTGTTATATAAAAGTGAAATATACCTATAAAATTACAAAAAGAAGATTTAACATAGTGTGAGAAAGAAGCGATGGAGATTTTCATAATCATGGGTAAGTTATCGTCTTTATAAATTATAATATATTATATATATATATATATGTATATCTCATTTTGAATGTATCGCTGTAGTATTTAACGCGTACTTTCACGAACCGTTAGTATCTAGCGCCTATTATGTTACTAATATGACGGTGCAAACTATTATTACCAATACCAGTACATTTAAACGCACAGAAAACAGTTAATTGCACTAATTTACTTGACTTATTTACATTCTGCGATATGCAGAGCATGAGATGCAATATTATATTTAATTTATAATTATATATTATTTTATTTTACATCATTAATGATATAACGTTTAAATAATTTATTTATCAATAACATTAGAACCGGAATGCCCCGTCTGACCTGAATGCATCGCCGACGCATACGTCTAGTACTTAGGTACTCCATCTAGCACCTTTCCATACATTTGTATTTCATACTGTTTACATATTAGAATACACCAGTTCGTCAAACGAGATGTACATACATTTGATTTAAATGTTTAAGTCGTTTTATTAATATTGTATATATGGCGTTTAGTTCCGGATACGTAAGTTTGTGATGATATCGAAATGAATTATTACCTTAAGAAGGAACGTGTTTTGACTTTTTGATTGTAATAATTAGCTTTTATATCATTGCTGATGATGTTATAATAAATACCGTATAAGGAAAGCTAGACGTCCATCCAATATAATATTATAAAAAAAATAGCTTTCTATTTAATAAAATGTTTGCGATTAGTCATTTTATATAAAAATAACGTCTGACTCTTTAAATACATAATTATGAAGTAAATAACTATTTTTATATAATTCAATCGACGTAAATTTCAATTTCAAAAGTTTAGAATGAAATACAATCACAAGTATGTGGACATACTGTATGCTTGAGATATATATTTTTCTTCATGTGCCAATGTTCTTTGAATTCTATTGAAACAGCAAATACTAAGTTCTATTTATGAAGAATATTGACTTGAATAAATACGTTATAAATAACTAGCGGCAATCTAGCTTTTAGCACTTAAGCCTGGTCTCATTGAAGGTGTCGCCAACATTTTAGATAAAACTTAAAGGATTTTAATAAATATTTGTGTGAAACATTTCTATACCTACATAAAAATAAGGTATGTAGTATCCAAAATAATATTAGTTATATGTTACGTAAACACAGTTATTATTATAAAAAATAATAATTGGGAAAATTATTTTCTATGTAACCCCGTAAAAGCTGGACGGATAGTAACTGGATCTGTGCTGTAAATAACTTGTGAATTATTTAATAAAAAACAGCCAATTTCATATCAGCAAAAAGAGAGCATAAAACTTTTCTCTGGCAATTAAATAAAGGTCTTAGCACATATTATGTACATAGACAATACTCTGCTTCCTTGAAAAATAACGCATTTTTTTTTTCATTTTTTTATTGTTATTGCAATAAATTGTCATAAAATTTTTATTAAGAACTCTTTGGTTGTTTATATTCCGGCGGAACTCCTTGAACTTGTTTTTGCGAAAATTAATATCAATGAAATCCTCCCACGACTTTTAAAATATGGTCATTATATATTTTATCCTTTTATGTTTTGTTCCTCGAATTCTGGTTATCAGAATTAAACATTTTGGTCACTAATTGTTTTTGATTTGTAGCTTTTCATTATTGTATTAATTTTATTCAGCAATTGTCATCAATACATACTTATAATTTTAGAATTTTCTATTAGTTTCAGTGTCATGTATTTATAACACAGAATTTTGTATACATTTCGACTCACTTCTATCTCTACATTATTTTATATTTTGACGTTATATAAAAAAATAATAACTTTATATACAATATATTATTTAAATTTATTGATTTATAAATCGTTGTTCTACAATGTTGTCGTTCACGTTTAGTACGGTTTAGTTATAATAATTACATAGAACGAACAGATTTAATTGATAAACGTTTATGATAGTTTATAATTAATTTATATTGGATGAATGATTCGGTCTCCGGTCGCTATCTCAAGGTGATGGAACTGCTCTGGTGCCAAGGTGTCTGTGGGCGGATGTCGTAATTCGTTACTTATTGTTATCCTTATTATACTTGTTTTACTTTCCATTTTGATTACGAATATCAAAAGATTTTATGATACAGCACTGACCTTAAATTGATTTAATTGATTGGAAACAAACCTTTATATATTATTTATAGAATCACAAAGAAATCAGCATTTTTTTTAAATTATAGCTTTTGCTAGATTGTTTGGTAGATTATAAAGATATATATATATATATATATATGACTATAAATAGGAATCACACCCATTCTCCATAACAATACTATATTGCAACGTCATTTATTGTTTATTGATTCGTTATTTCTATGAAGTACTTCGGTACCTTATTAGAGATTTAAATAATTTTCCTAAAGTAATTCATTCAATGTAATTAGCAAATAAAATAAAAATAGCTATAGTAACATAATAAAAGAGTAAATTCAAACGATTACAAAATAGAATGTAGATACATTAATTCGCGGGACTACACGCTTATCAAATCCACTTCATTTGTCGCAACGTTTCCCGCCAGTGTGTAGACGGCTCGATACGTACACAGACTAAAAACAAGCATTTTTTTACATATAATCTTTCATATCGTTTCAGTGATAACCATACTAGATTTAACTTCAGTGTGATTCAGAATTCTCTCGATATTTGTGGTGCGTACGTATTCAGTTGCGTTCTGTGTATTTGATTTGATTCTCGGTTTTTATTTTTCGGTGTAAAGTGCACAATATATTAAATCGACTATCAGGTTGGTTTCTGATCTATTTTTTATAGAAATTTTATATTTTCTATTCACATTGTTCCATTACTTACGTGATAACTAAGTACGTTATTTTTTAAATTTTAAATCCATGAATGTATACGAATATTGTAATATTCGTGACTAAAATTTTTCTAGTTTATAGAAATTTTGAAGTTTACTTGTATGTTTATTAAAAAAAACTAATTTAGTTCACTGATATAAGGCTAAATTTTACAAATATTATAGCTCTATTAAGTAGTAACACTATGACCTTAGAGAATTTTAAAAACTCCAACTCATTTAAAGTACCTCGGTAAATAAATGTTATCTGCTAAGATTATCTTATATATCAAAATTACAGATAATAGCGTCTCAAACAAAAAAATTTAACTGTAAAATTTTAACAATAATTTTGAATTCAATTCACATCAGAACATTCTTAATCTTCGTGACCCACTGAACTATTCGCCCAGGTCTCCACGTAGTTGAGTGCTTTAGAAGCTTGACATTTTTGTCTTGAAACTGCTAGAAAGAAATCTTTTGTATGGCAAAAGCAATTTTTTTTGTGCGAAAATATAAAATATGCAAAGTGTTATCTTAAGCTAATATTACTATAAAGCTTTGTGTCAATTTTATTGAAATGTACCTTGCAAATGCGACGCAATGCAGTCTTTAATTGTATGGACTAGTGTTGTTCAAAATCGTTCTTGGTCTTGCATTTTTGCAAGAACAAGACCAAGACCAAGACCGGTTTTTTTTTTCAAGACCAAGAATAAGACTCACTGTGCAAGATTTAAGCAAGAACAAGACCATGCCTGCAAGACTCTTGCGTTTTGCAGTTAGGACTCAGGGTGGTTTTAGGGAGTAACTATAGGAGTTCGGGGTATACGCGTAGGGACTCTATGAGATGCAAAAAATATATGTTTTTTTGAAAAATTGGACTTAGGTATGCAAATTACGAACACTAGATACTATAAACAAAAGTACATAGCAAATGAAAATATCCATTAAAAGAAAAAGATTGCATCCTTAGTTGTGACCATCGGCATAGTCACATAGTGTGTTATAGTGAGCGGTGTCTTGTCGGGATCATCAAAGGTCGGGAGTACCCAACTAGAATTAGATCAGTAGAGCTCTTATAGAGATTTTGCAACTATTCGGAAGTAAAAGGTCAAGATACACGAGCATAATAAGTATTTTACACTGTTTGATTGTCGCCTCAGAGTACAAGTACTCAAGAGAATAAAATAAGTTTTCGGGTGCTTTGAATGGATGAATACGTTATGCTGATCTATTCTGTGTGGTTTTAAAACACAAAATCATCTATTTAATAAATATTGTAAAGGCTTTGTACACTTCAAATGTGAAAAATTGTTCTATAATAGTAATCGAATAATATAAAAAGAGTGCTATGAGATTTATGTACTGTTTAGGAGCCCGAATATAATAATATATGAGATATGAGATAACAGATTAAATAAATAAATTGATATACTGACTGTTGCATCACAATATATTTTTGCAAATATTTATTAACATGTAAAATAGAGTTAAGTACTTTAAAATACAGTCAAATTAATGTCATTAATTGGTTTTCTATATGTTTAAACCATGTTTTAGAACATTGAAGATTATTAAGAAACAGACTGACTCCCGCGGGACACAGTTGATAGCTCAGCTGGTTAGTTAGATCATCGGCACTGTTCGCTTAGGTCGTGGGTTCAAACCCCAGCCGATTTTAGTATTTTTTTTGAATTTTTCATGAAATGTTGAGACATTTATTTATTTGGTTAGTTTTTAATGAATAGCGACAGGCTAATAGGTAATTGCAAGACTTGCGAGACTTTTGCTGCAAGAACAAGACCAAGACCAAGAATAGAAGTCCAAGACCAAGACCAAGGCTAGGTGTGTTGATGCAAGACCAAGACTGGCCAAGTCTCGTCTTGGTCTTGCATTTGGGCAACACCAGTATGGACTATTGCATTGAAAGAATTTTATAATATACTGCAAATACAATTCAATTTGATTATATATTATATTGAGAAGGAACAATAAATTTTATATAGGATTAAGTTCGTAACGACTATTTGTATATAATTATTGATTAGATTTACCTTTTAGTGACCGTATGCAGGCTTAATACTTGAATGCTATGTACAGTTTTCGCCACATTAGAAGCTGATCAAGTTACTGTTGTGCAAGTGGGCGGCTTTTGCAAGGCGTTCTAGATACAATCAGGGTTGTCTTATATACATAAAATATAATATGTTTACTCACAATATCACTGAAAGTTCCTATATAAAGCAAAATTAAAATGCCTATAAATATAATATCAGTATATTATTCATGAAATTATTAACATTCGTCGGAAACATTTGCGATTAAAATATATATTATTTAATTAATATGATTATTTGTTGGGTATTTAATAAAAGTTTTAATATAAAATTGTAATGTATTCTCGACAACCCTGGTCATTGGTTGAAATAAAATAGACCTACCAAGATAAATTTATCGCTTGTACATCAGATAACATTTATAATGTAGTAAAATACAACTAGATATCTATTTACTTTGTACTGAAATATAGTATTGATTGAGAGGTTCCTATATATTACGTTAACAGTCCATAAAACAGAACAATGTCTGTATATTGATAACACAACACAGTTTAATAGTAATGAATGAATTTTGTACGTACATTAAAAACTAGTAGTGTTATCTATTTTAAAAGTAGTTCAAACGTTACTAATTGTAAAATATTTTTGACGCAGGTTAATTAATTAACATTAAACGACTTCAGTACAATATTTACTAGTGTTATCACAGGATATGGAATGCAATTTATTTGTGAAAACGAGGTCACAATTCATTCATGTCACCCACTTCTGAATGACAGAATATAAACTGCCTAGATGTTGATTAAAAGAGTTTTTATATCTATATAAATTTCAATGGAAGGTCGAAGTCAGTTTTAGTTATTTTTTTGATAATAAATTTAAACCCGTGAGTCTGTTTTGTATTATATTAGATTTTACTTTTTAAGATCATAATGATATCATATCTCGTTTGATAAGATAACAGATCAAGGTCGCCTCTATGTTTTTGACAGTACAAAGAATCCTTATCAGCGAGTATTTTATTAAACCTTGGGTATCCATATACATTTTAAAATTAAATAAACAAACCTTAGATTGAAAGTACGCCAAGAAGTTGTAGAAGATTCTGTGCAAAAATCTAGTATTTTCTTTTTAATTATCAATTAATACTAATTTTAATAACTTTTTAAGCAAATCCTTTATATACTTTATATTCTGTCTTATAATTTTAATACAACGTCTTCCGCATCTGCAATTAATTGAAATTTCATATTTTACTAAGGGTTTTTTCGTTAAATTAAATACAGAGGTTCAGGATTTTCTTTCGTATGGCTACGTCGATACTGTCATAAACTAAGATAAGTTCGTATAAACTGGAAACTATATGCATGAAGTCTGATTATGCCATTTTACTAATCGTATGAATTATAGGGTATATTTTTGAATATTTTATTCAAGTAATTTATTTAAGGAGATGCCTATGTAATTCACTATTTCAGTTCAACTATGTCGTGTTTTGTATGTATTGATGTTACTTGTGAAATCTCAAAAAAATCCTATTTTCATTACATCTATAAGCAACAAGCGAAATTTTTAACGTGGAATCCAAACTAATTGTTCTTTTTAATAACATTGCAAATGAATAAACAAAATCTTTGACTGTTAAAATGTCATTTTATGAAACAAATAAATAGATAGAAAATATAAAAGAGTTCCACAGTTGACAGTACATAGTTGATACAAGTAGAAGCTGTTATTGGCTTTAATGTTTATCTTATGGTATGTTATTATACTTATAATTTGGTACTATGAGTACAAATATGAATATTTTCATGCGATTATTACATGCAAAGCGATGTTTGATATCCAGATATTTGTATCCATAAACAAAGGAAACATTTTACCCATTTTACAAATGCGAATGTTTTTTTATTAGTAATTAATTATGATAAAGTTAATGTTAATAAATTATTATGATAAAGCTAAGTTAAAATTAATTAAATCTTTTTGTAAATCTTAAAGATATAAAACATCTTCGTATTAACTGAAAATTGTCTGTATGAAGATTGATTATGCCAACTAGTCTTAAGAGTACTGGATTAATGTATATTTTCTGACTTCTGTTATTTTAAGCCTATAATTTGTTATATGCGGCGATGTAGTTGTCATCTGGAATCAAGAGCTTTAACACTTTTTCTTTGCCCTACTAAATTTCTAATCTTTACTTATTATAGTCTCAATTAGATCTATAAAAGACGCTCCGTATGTAGTATGAAAAACTCATGGTAAGGATATTGTGTTATTTCAATATTTGTCTCACAACTTTTACACAATATCCAATCGCTCCATAAACATTATTTACCATTGTGTTGTAAAATTATAATAATAAAAAAAGACGAAATACTTAATTTAAATTAATCAGTGGTGGCCTAGTGGTTAAGAGGCTCGCCTCTCGTTGCGGAGATCGCGGGTTCAAACCTGGCAAGTACCAATGTGA
>DVQO01000129.1:0-28803 GCA_018231785.1 Danaus gilippus
AAAAAAACGTTACAGATATTTCTTGATTATAGGGCGATACGAAGTTCGCCGGGTCCTCTAGTTTCTATATAAAATATAATTAATGGGTGTTGATAAAAGAAACATTTAAAAAACTATTATAAAAATTGTACACCGATAGTACAATATAATGCAATTAAACGAAATGGTTTCAACATGTACAATTGCACATGTTCCGATGGTTGAGTGATCGGACTTTTTTACCTAATTTTCTTTTAGAACTACTTCTTAACATTTTAATATATAAGGAATTTTAAACAATTTCCAATGGACTTTATATCAGAATAAACTCTTCTAGTGCATCAGAACATAATAGAAACAAGATTTAAGTTACGAGTTGGAAATAAAAAACATATGACAATACTCAAAAGACTGTAAATAGATTAGGAGAAAGAGTTCGAATAATTTGTACATTACTGCGAGCTTGCCATACAGTGTGAAAATCATAATTGGGAGTTTTATTCCCAAAAAAGAAATTCTGGTATAAATATCATCCTGAGTGAATAAATAATGAAAATACAGATAAATGAGTAGAAAATAGCTTCAAACCGTCTGATAAATATTTAAAAATTACATCTTTATCGTAACAATATTCATGAAGATCAATAAATCTCTTTGAGTTTTTTAATTACTCTATTTATTTGTATCCTTGGTTTTTCCTCGTTTTTATTGTATTGTTGTTTAATTGGAGTATATAATACAGTTATTATTACAGTTATATGGTTTACTATGAGTAATAAAAATTATTTAATTTATGCAAATATATAAGCATCGGCATTAACAAAATTATGTTTTGGTATATATTAAAGACCAAATGATTCTCTGCATTGATATGTAGCATCAAGTTGAACGTCATTTGTTTAATATCCTTATCACAAGAATACATTACAAAACTATATGCATTACATTGATACACTCATGAATGAAAAACTGGAAACTCTTTATTGTTTTTAGTCTAGAGATGGGAACTTATGGTAAGGAAAGTACAAATTATCGGTAAAATCATAATTAATTTTAACTGTTTTTTAAAACTCGTCTTAGGCCGAAGGCAAAATAGAGAAACACAGTACAATAATCATAAATTATTGAAATAAGACGACAAAGTAAGCTTCACCAACAAAGTTTTCACCTTTACATTCAAACTGAATCAATTAGACAGTATATTGTAAACAAATAATTATGAAGAGGTCCGATAATAAAAATAAAGAATGTGTTTTATGGAAAATTATATCTTACAAAATAAAATAATTTATTGTTTTGCAAGAAATCCTCACGCAACTCAAATTGCATCAACACATTTGCCTACGTATGAATATTATCTCTCTTATAATTACTTCTCTATATATCTACATATAAATCAGATATTAGTAAATATATGTATATTTGTTTACTACCAAGTATGAAATAGTTACCTCGTATAATGAATAGGGGAACTGCAGGCAAAACGGCACCCTTAAGGAAATACTCATTAAAATCAACAAATTATAGGTTTATTTTAGAAACTTTTATGAGAACAAGCTAAATACTAATCAGTCTACATATTTTGATAATCAGACTTTATTTAAATAACATAGTTCAAAGATAATGGATGGTTTCCAATATCTTCACTTTGGTCTGTTTTGCCCACATAAACGAGCATAATGGACCTCATGTGAGGGCAAAATGGACCTGTACAACATACTAATACTTTAGTCCGGAGAACAGTTGTCGCATATAAATATGGTGTCCGCATCATCATCGTCTACGCCTGCACAACTACAATGTGGCCACTGGTAACAAATATGGCATCGCACCCAGCCTTCTTTTGATTCTGAATGGAGATGATAGCAGAAAAACATTTTGCAACATCTTCTTTTCCTGTGAAATGGATGGTTGTATCTGTACGTGGGACATTGTCGCAGAAAGCTGAGCATCCACTGAAGAATTAAATAATGACTGAGTCGCGCTACTAATCTCACCTTGCAGATTTGTTACTTTTAGGGTCGAGAGTGTGACCCCATTTTGCCCGGACCGTTTTGACCAAGAGCGGGGAGGTGGATATCTATTAGCAACAGTACTCACTTTAGATGGCGCTGGTATTTTTAAAGTTATCAAGTTGGTCCGTTTTATCCGCATGGTCCGTTGTGCCTGCAGTTCCTCTATATATTGTGTTTGATTATGTCCTCAAACACTTAGATTTTCAAGAGACGAAACAGAGTAGTATTAATTTTATAAAACTTTGAGATAAAATTAATAGTTATTTTTAATGTTAACGGATAATATATATGGAGACAAATATTATACGTACTTAATACAGACCGTCCTTCAAAAAGCCGGATGGTATAAAGTCTAGTTTTTTCATAAGCATACAAGTATTTTAGCATCAGATATATGGGTATTAAATTAGAGGATTTCCTAAGAAAATTTTCAAATGACAGGGAAATATTTGGCGGCAAAAGACGGAATGGTTTTATCATTAAATTAATATTTTTTTTAAAAGAGTTTTATGGAATGTTAAACACTTTTCGCTAAACAACTAACAAATAGTGCAATCATGTAATGTTAATTTATTTTATTGAAGAAAGATTTATTATTTTGTGTTAATATTGTCCCTACCAGTCTATAAAACATTAATTATTGAGTGAAGGATAAATAGATTCAAATCGTTGCAACAGGTATTTAGAGGCGAACATCTCATTCTTGTGAGTTCATAAAAAAATGTTTTGTGAGTCTACAAACGAAATTATTATATCCGTCGAGGTCGCCAACAATTCGATTACGTGATCCGTCGAAGGTCCTTCCTACATAATTTTTTTGTTACAGCACAACGTAGCATCGGTAGGCCGGTTGAATATATTAAAGAATCTAAACGAGAACCACATACGTCCAAGACCCAAGTACATGGACTTCATTATAAAACGATTTGAATTTATAATTTTCATATTACAGGTGTAATTAATATTACACGTTTGTTTATTTGATTTGCTAAACAGTCTTTGGTTTTACATATAGTTTAATATGATAATATTTATTAAACTATTTGCGTCTTACAATTAGGACAGTCAGATATCACAAAAAATATGGTCATCCAATCAAGATTTTTATAACACATGATATTAAAAGAAATAAACATTTTTGTTGCAACTCCAAAATGCAAATATTCTATTTTATAAAATTCCAATTTAATTATGAAGGTCACAATATAATAACATCCAATTAGATTAAGGTTTTACAAATATTCTAAAATATATATATACGAATAAGATAACATTGGCAGTCATACCTGTACTTAACATGATATTTTAAAGTTTTGAGTTAGAAATTATTCAATAGAAGAATGACACAGCTAGACACCAGATAAATAAAGAGCCTTTCGCAATAAACGACCGTATTTCGGAGGAACAAGTTTATTATACTGTTTAAACAATGTAATATAAAATATTAATTAATTTGAGTAGGAATATATAAATTGAAGATAATAATCTTCTTTTCCCTTAAATTGAGTCTCTCGAATTGCATTTAGTTTATAGCTCTCTATTTGTTTAAAGAACACATCTCGTTATAAAAGATTTGATATCGGTAAAAGTTTAATAAAATTTCAACAAAATTTAGTTATTCCGAAAGATAATAATTTTGATAGTGTTCAAGGAATTTGATTAAAATTAATTACGACTTTCTTCAAATAATTATATGAAATTTATAGTGCACAGAATAAGAATTTTTCTATTGTTACCTTTATAAGGAAAATGAAATTAAGTTTTTAGAACAATAATTATGAAAATTATCCGTGTATTAAAATTATATTCATATTGTTTTTACCTTAGCCTTGTTACAAAACCTTTAAAATTTTCCTCCAAGATTTTATTTGTTTAGAATCCTACTATATACGTATTCAGCGAATATAATATTAAACTCTGACTAGAAAATGAATGTGATGAGTAAAGCAAAAGTTTCGGATTCATGACAGAATATTCCAATAACAAATAATAAATAAAAGTTACTTAACTTGTAGTTATGGCTTATAAAACAAAAATATCATTTCGTACGTCTTAGATACTTAAAAACGTTATACATAATGTAACACTTTTCAATAATTACCAACAACACCTTGAAAGTTTGGTTTCATTGTAAATCATAAAAATTTTAATTATTTAGTATGAAATATACGAGCATATATACGAGTATAAAAAATTGAGAATGATAATGAAATAAAAACTTTATTTTATTTTGCCTCCGCGGTCTGAAGGTGGCAATAGAATTAGTAATAATTCTAAGCGACAGCTAAGCTTGTCGCTAACTTGAAGACACTTGCTTAGAGAATCGTCTATTCTCATTTAAAACCGCGAGCAAGTCTTACGTTTCCGTTGGCTAAACACTGGCGGTGTGAAATGTATGGGCGTCTATTATTTTTAGTGACTTTATTATTAGTAGTGTATAGTAGAGCTGAAAATGAACCGATACGAAAAACACAGCTTGGCTTCATGCACGGTTATTATATGGAGACTAGGAAAGGCAGAAAAATATCTGCCTTCACATCCATCCCATACGCTAAACCTCCAATAGATGAATTAAGATTCAGGGTAAGTATCTGAAACTCAATTGTACATTTTCGCTAAATGTTTTTATGTTATTTAAAAGGCTTCGTTGCCTTAATATTAAATAAGCTAGCGTTGTGCTTTGCGTTACGTTAAAGTATTAAATATATTTGTGAGTGTATTAACCTTAGTACTTCATAATAAGAAAAAAAATCTTAAAAATATAAAAAGTTTCATAATAAGAAAAAAAATCTGAATAAAACAAAGTAATGTTAAATTAAAAAAAATTATATTGTGTAATATAAAAAAATTTAAAAGTATGTAATCTTAAAAATTTATTGTCATGTTTTTTATGAGTATTTTTTCCTATTCAGATAATGATTTTCTTTTGACAATGTTCTCAATCATATTTATATTTTGTTAAAATATGTTAATCAATTTATAAACACAGACAATAACGAATTGCGACTGATATCGTCAAGCTAATTTAATTTTCATAAGGAAATAACCATTACCTTGACGATATGGTATTAATCTTTATTTCATTATTATTAAAAAAAAAGAGTTTAAATCGATACCAAACATTCCTTTACGGCCACTAAAAATTTAACAGGACGTTTAATGTTAGTTAGCTTATGATTTATGGGTATCAATATTTTTGAACTGATGTATCAAAATCACAATACATTTTAATTCCAGACTTCATGTGGGCGTTAAAAAACGCTTGATTTTAGAACTATACTACGTTAATGACAAATATGTTACTGATCTAGTTACTGTTATGAGCAATGGAACTTAAAATTATGAGAGAATAAAGATCATCTAACAATAAAATTAACTTTAGAGACATAAGGATATCCTATTAAATCTTCAGGGATTCAAAATTCCTTTGATGCATCAAAATTGTTCAGGTTTTTCTGAGTTCGTTGCCAACGTCTGGATAGTCTGGAAGAAAACTTATATATTTCGATACCTTATTATTTTAGCCAAAAATACTTGGTCTGCAAAAATGTATTCCATAATATTATAAATTGAATCATCGTTGACTTTGTTGCAGACATAATTTAATACTAACTGAGAAAAAACCTGTTTAATTTAGTTTTCCTCAACACCGAACACCACGTGCAAAACGAGTATTAAGTCTGATACCATAATAAACCGCATTACTAACGATGATAGATTAAAAATAAATATTTTTTTACACAAAAATATTACGTTGATTATATTAAAAAAAAGTTATATAAACTAAATTGCCAGGTTAACGAACCGATAGCAACAGATGATTTCAGAAACCCGATTTCCGTTCATACATATATATTTTAATTTATCCTTCCTTATATTATATTTCACTACAACGGGATTTCTTTTTTATTCTTGTATATAATTAATTAACAATGGTTCATATATTGTAACAATATTAATTGTAAGATCCCTGTTACGATCGTTACAGCAGTCAGCACTTATGTATTAATAGACTATATTACGCACCAAAGGGTATACATAAGGAAATGTCGTAAACTAACTTAAAAGACAGCAATATTTATATAAAACATATTTTTAATTTACTTTAGTCTTAGTGTTATTACACTATTAAATTAATGTTTCATGAAGAAATGGACTGTTAAATGAGGTTACAAAAGATATCAATTCATTTTTTAATAACCGTTCACATTGCTAACAAACTTAGAAATAGCGATTTCCAAACATTTTATTACAAGCTTTTTTTTGTTAAAAGTGCTTTTCGTAACTTAAAATTAATCATATTAGGAAAATTATATGTTTCTTGATTTTATTTCTCATAAAATTTTCCATTTTATAAATTGGTATCCGTATTTCCAATATTATTCATATATTACAAGATAGAGCTGCTCATTCTATTCAGAGGACCTACTCAGCGTTGGAAATACGCCTGTCCATCGTTTGTTATTTCCCTCTTACAGTGAAATCCCCTCGTTCATACTTCAATTATTATCAAGTATAGTTTTAAGAGACGTTTTATCCTTATTTCAGTATATTTAATTATTCGGCTAGTTTTGTTACATGATTAAATAAGAATTTTGAAGTCATTGTAACAAAATGAGGGGTACAAAACATTACCAAATGGAAGGATGTATCACAAAATACTAGAACACTAATTCTGTAACAGGTTATGCAAAAAAATGAATTGATAATAATCAAACTTTTAATATTAGTGTAGTGTATAGATTTTGTTAATTATCGTTTAAATTCATATGTATTTATTAAGTAATTGTGATGGAATAATTTAATTCTAAGAGATCAACTAGACATAGAATATTAATAAACCTAATTGCCTTTTTTATGCATATAAGTTGTTTGTTAAACTGGTCTTTTTATAAGCCTTATTTGTTGCTACAGAGGGAAGATAATATTTATAGACTTATAACATTAAGCAATATATGTTAGAGAATTTAATAAAGACACATTAACTTAAATTTATGATCGATGGCTATATTCGTATAACTTTTACTACATGCCAGTACTTAATTATTGTTAAAAATATTCATAAGAGAATTTAAATCGATATATGAGTATGAAAACGATCAGTTTATGCATTAAATATTATTTACATAGAAAAATAATGTTTCTGATTTCATGGAAGCCATACGTCCACAAGTCTTATACTCGACTTTAAAATATACTTATATTAATAGTTAATTTATAAAACCTATTATGATACTGTTTACATGTAATAACTTAGTTTGTGCTGTCAATTTGACAGCATAAATTATACTTCATTTTTTATTCTCCACGTTGCAAGACTTGAAGACTTGTGGTGTTTAGTTAGATTATAATAAATAGTTCTGAGCTTATTGTATAATTATGTATTTACATTAAGTTGTCACTGACATACCTATTAAATAATAATTTATTCGTACGCCCTTTGTATATGTTATAAACAAACTAAGTTTTTTGATATCTTGCGTCTTAAGTTTCTTTCTAGTTTTTTGTCTTACAAATTAAAAGTACCTTTCGCTAAGAAGTTGACAGTTTTTTTGTACCTTCTAGTTTCACAATGTTACTAAAGGAAATGATAATTTACTTTAGTTATGAAGTATGAACTTGATTAGAATTATAGAATAGTATGATGGTAAAGAAATTATTTCAATTAAAATACCATTATGAACTCGTTGTATAATTGCAAAAGTATATAAGTAAATAATTGTAGGTAACTACAATCAGTAACTGGTCGACGATTAACGTATTAGTAGGTATGATAACGGAGACACAAAAATTCAATCACAATAATATATACTCCTAACTTACTTATAATATACATATATAGATACTTAGAAGAAGTCGTCACTCGAATTAAAATTAGAAAAAAATTGATCATATATTATTACAAACGGAACCGAATCTAATTTATAATATTTTATTTCCAAATAAAAACTTTTCTCAAATAACACCAAAGTAATAAACGATTTACTATTATTTTAAATATCAACGTATAATTTTAATAATACATTATACTTGTATTGAATACATTTGTGGTTAGTCATATTAGCAATAACAACCAGCAATTTCATATGTAAATAAATTTTATATTAAATATATATGTCCATATATTAGTATGTATATCAAACGTTACTAAAACCAGTTTTTAGTTTAGACACAGAGTCGTATCAAGATTAAAATATTTAAAGAAAATATTGATTTCAAACATTCAATAGAATTCATTAGATATTTACTTTAAAGTTAAAAGTATCAATTACATAATTAATTATAGTTCCAAATTAATACATATATTACGTCACATTTGTTTACATACTTAATTTTATTGAAAAGAACGTAAGTTTATTGTTTTCTATAGCAGTCTACAATCGAGGAACCTGTAGTAGCTTCACTTTGCCACAAATGCAAACGTAAATTGCAGATTAAAAATGCCAGACAAAAGCTTGTTTGAGTAAAGTATAATAAATATTATTCATGCTGACTTTCCTTTGGCACCTGTGAGTTATTGTATATTTTGTTGGACATAGTTCTTTTGATAGAATTACTGAACTGTATTGCATTGTAGTTTAATACAATAAAACATAATTGTAAGATTAAATTTGCCGAGGTACATATATAAATATGTAATTTATAATTTTAAAAGTAATGGGCGACGACTCTCGCATAGAAATGTCTTCCGACAAATTTGTTCGATGTTTAAGGTTTCAATACCATTGCAATAATATGTATCTGTCTATTTAAAATTAAGACAAAAGGACTTCCCAACGATTTATGTGGCGGTTTCTATGTAACTGAAGAAATAAATGTGTAAAATGTGCTGTGACATAAAATTGTATAATTGTATTGTGACATAATATACTGCAACAAATATCCTTTAATACTGTTATTTACTTTATACTATTATATTATAAAATGCCGGTACGATAACGTTACCCGCTATGTATCTATTGTTTAGATAAAAACATATTTATTTTAAGATTTGTCTGTTATTCTATTATGTAATGGTAATAAAATGCAATCGCTAATGTTACTCTGTTATTGGACTTTTACATCATAATGATCTTAGCTGATACTCTGCAGTATATTGTTACTACTTTTCATCATAACTAAACATCAATAGTTATAACTAAAACATAAATCATGGAATATACATAAAAGATTTCATTCTAAGCGTTTTAACAGAAGGCGTCTAGCCGCTTTAGGTACGTTTTTAAGTATTAATAACTCCGATTGTAAGCAATATCAATTAACTTCCAACTTTTGTTACATAATATAAAGAAATAGTAAAACCACACAATTTATTAAATCATTTATATTGTATGAGGGAAATCTAAAGAATAAAGGAAACACGTTAAACAGGTCGAGGATAAAAAAGACGGTACTTTGTTATGAACGTAAAAATTATGATTATGAATTGTGTTATAATATTTCATTAAATATTCTTTAGGACATGATATGCTATACAAGTTCTTATGTGTCACAAATGTACAATCTATTTTATATTTCAGGCCCCAATACCTGTATCACCATGGGAAGGTACTTTAAATGCTACAAAAGAAAGTCCAATATGTGTTCAAAGGAATCCTTACATTCGCCAAAAAGAGATTGTGGGTCAAGAAGATTGCCTCTATCTTAACATATACACCCCGTTTTTGGGAAATGTAAGTATTCATATAATGATATATTTTTATTAAGTAAGTAAAAGGATATTGAATGGAAATAGAATATTCATTTTAAGTTTTAGTTTTGATAAATTATTGTTTATTATATTATTTATTCCAATGACCTTTTAATGAATATTATAAGATGTTAATAATTTTAAGCAAAACGAGTCAGGAAGCCCTATTTTCTAAATTAATATTTATTTATTACTTAAAATTTTGGTATTTGTCAAACAAACTACCAATCTTAAATGTTGTGAATTTTGCGAATTCCATTTCCTTTTAATCCATAGTCCATAACAAATAAAAACAATATTATATTTTTACCCATAATTAATGTGTAAAAAATAAGTTATTATAAAATTTTGAGCAACTACTTTTCTAAATTAACTATAAAATTGTTATGATACAATTCAGATAAATTAGAGTTTAAATGTAAACCCAACGAAACTGAGAATTTCACCCTTAAATACGGGAATGAACTTTCATATATGTTCATGAGAAATAGCTTCTATTAATATGTAAAGTATGTTAACACTTTACAAAAGCCTGATACAGGTTGTTACAATTTTATTTATTTTCTATTGCCTATTTCAAAAAATAAACGCCTAATAGGGATGTTTTTGATGTAGTTGAATAGAATTTTTTTTGTCGAAAAATCGCTTGTGGTTAGGTTATTTTACTGTAAAATCGTATTTATTTTATTCGTAGTTTGAATCTTAATGGTAGCAAAAGTTGTTTGGTGTGTTACAAATGTAAAAAATAGGTTTTTTGTTCAAACCTAAACTTGAATTCGATAACTTAGTACTTCCGTATTCAAAATGACTTGTTTATTTCATTATATGTTTCTCATATAGTACAAATATACTATAAATTGTCAAATGAAATTTTTAATATTAATTATTTTATACTTTATACAACCCAATTTATTGTGTATTTCTCTTATTTTTTAGATTGAATACATAAATATATTAAATAGTTTTGCAAAATGATGTAGATTCCTTTGTTTAATTCATTCATTCATGTCGAGATAATTTTTATCATAACTATTTTATCAAACAAATCTCCTGACGTGATTACTTTTTCGACATTTTAGTTTGAAGGTTTTAGCCTCCACTGCATTATTGCACAAATGTTTTTTAACTTTTTTAATTAGCTTCAAGCGTTATTTCCGACAACTAGTTGATAAACTTAGTTAAGAGTCGAGTGTGTCAAGTAATTGAATATTACTTGACGCGATGTAATATGCAAAAGTATGGAACATCTTCATATAAAGTAACTCTTTTATCTCAATCCCATGGCAGTAAGGGATTTCAGTTTAAATTTAAGCATTTGAATTGAATATAAATCGGTTAATTCATATAACATAAAAGTATTAGGATACGATTTGAACAAAGAGCTGTAAAGGTAATAAAATTATTTTATTCTGGCTTTCTTTTAGGATGAAGTGCCAGAAAAAGATTTACTTCCCGTTATGGTATTTATTCACGGTGGAGGCTGGATGTGTGGTGATGGAACTACACACATGTATGGACCTCAGCATCTTCTCGACAGAGATGTGGTCTTTGTCGCTATAAACTATAGACTAGGTACTTTAATTTATGTTTTAAATGATATCTATATATCGCTTATTAAAAATCTTTGAGTGTAATATAGGAGTAGTAGACACAAAAAATTTGAAAAAAAAAACATACTTACGGTTAATTTTTGTACCAAAATTTACCTATTTTTTGTCTTATTAAGAAAGACTTATATTTTTTTGGAAAATTTCAGGACCTTTAGGTTTTCTATCAACATTTGATGAAGTGTGTCCAGGAAATAATGGTTTAAAGGATCAACAAGAGGCTTTGAGGTTTATTCAAAAGACAATTGCATCGTTCGGAGGAAATCCAAACTCAGTGACCATATTTGGAGAAAGCGCAGGAGGAGCTAGTGTTAATTATCACATGCTGTCAGAAACCAGTGCAGGTACTTAAACCCATTTCATTGACATATTAATTTATTTACATTTAATGAAAAGATTTTTAAATAGTAGGATCGTTCATATCTTTAAATTAAAAGATATCAATATATATTTAAATAAAATAGGGATGTCAATTATGTGTCGTAATAAACTACACAGTTACACATATATGTAACGAATTTATGTAAAACACATATTTTTTGCATTTCAGGACTTTTTCATAAAGCGATATCTGAATCTGGCACAGCCTTAGTGCCGTGGGCCGAGGCGCCACCTGGCGAAGCAAAAAGGAACGCATTCCGACTGGCTAAGTTTCTAGACTGTCCCCAGACACCTTCGGAGCTCATGATTAAATGCCTCCGCACCATACATAGCTACGATATTATTGAGACGGAATTTAAATTTTATGTGCGTTACATTGTCTAATATTCATAATTTTCTAAGTGTATCTATGCATAATCCGTAACTCAAAATAAAAACTGTAATGAAATAAAAAATATTATCCATTTAATAAAAAAAAAGGAGTGAGTTGGTAGGAACATATGTAAATTGGTTTACCAGATATTTTAATATATGGAAGAATATGATTGTTAGGGATTTTTCGCTAATTGAAACTCGCAACTCTTAGGTTTTACTTATACTATTTAAAAAAAATATTTCAGTGCAAAAGAGTAACTTTTGAGATTATATACAAGAAAGCTGTCGTTTCTAGAAGAATTTATGAAAACTTCTTTTTTGTCAGTATAATTTACAACACAATTATATACATACATTACCTTAGCAGTGCATACAATTGTTTTACTGAAACTTTCTTTCTTTCTGGTAATTGCTAGATGTATTTAAATTAACTGTATGATGTAATCTTTTTAACCTTTTACACCGGGAGAAGACACAAGCACATAAGGTTTATATTTTTATATATTTTGTTATCAGGCCTGGGACTACGAACCTATGACTACGTTCAAAGCCGTAATAGAACCTGATCTGCCCGGTGCATTCTTAACGAGTAGTCCTCGAAAGCCTCCATTTACCAAATTGGTACCATGGCTGACTGGCTTAAACAAAGACGAAGGGTGCTTAAAGTCTGTCTGTAAGTTTACTTTATTACTTATTTTTAATTATGTTCAAATGAAACAAGCTTCTAAATGTGTTAATTTATTATAACTGTGTTGCGTTTTTAACATGTTAAATAATTTTATTTGTCTTTAGAAGTTAAATAATAATTAAACTAATATTTTATTTGAATGACAGGGATAACAGCACACAAGGAACGCTTTAAGGAATTCATGTCAGGGTTTGATGCAATTGGACCCATTACTTTTTACTATGACAATTCACCATATTCAGAATTGATAACGGAAAAAATAAGATCGTATTACTTTAAAGACGATGAAAATAGTATAAAAGATGGCATTTTAAAGGTACGTAATATTACAAAAATGTGTTGTTTGTGATTGTTTTTAACCAAATTTATTTTTATTTCGGTAACACATTCAAACTATCAATCATATTATATTGATAAAAAATATTTTTTTTTGTTTAAATTAATTATACAACAAAGAAAAAACTTTAATAATAATATTGACGTTATCATTTAATGAATAAGAGAGTTTCCTGTAAATTGAAAGAGCAAAATTCATTATAAATTGATGGAGTTAATATAAGCTTCACACAAAATCAATCAAGCGTGCCAAACTGACCGCATACGATACGTTGATGTATCTATATTTATCATATTGTTGCAACGTCACAGCTAATGCATTAACTCTAACAAAGACGTATATGTGCACACATTTCACCCTAATCAAATTAATAAATGGACTACAGAGAAACCTCTCATTGTTACCTCTTCAGATTTAAATATTACGAATTATTGTATTTCCAGATATATTCGGATTCCTATTTTGATTATCCTTTGGTGGAATCAGTTGAATACGCTTTAAATTATAGCAAGAACCCAGTTTTCCTCTACCAACTCTCCTATCGCGGAGCGAATAGTTTTTCGCAAATATTTGGTGATCCCGAGGGAAATTACGGTAAAAATTTTAATTTTTAAGATTTCATGAATGATACTAATAACAATAATATTAATATATTAAAAATAACAATAGCATTGTTGAGCCTTATTTTATATGTATAGAAAGCGTTTTTAAATATGTAGATTTACAATACAGTTATTTTATCACTTAACAGCAAACTTTTCTAAACAAGCTGAAGTTCTAAAATGTTCTAAAAATGTTCCTATTTTACAATACAAGGATGTATTTTACTGACATTTTACTAACATTTTTTAATTATAGAAATAATTCTTAGGTTCCCATTAAAAAGGTTGCATCTGCTTAAGATATTATATTAATTCAATATTGTAATTCGCCTTTTAGTACCTTATGTGTACATCTATGTAATTTAACAATGATGTTTCCAGGTGTTTGTCATGCAGATGAATTGATGTATCTATTTCCTATAGAGTTCTTGAAATATCCTCTCACAAAAGAAGATAATGATATGTTAGAACTCATTATAACTATTTGGACAAACTTTGCTACAAGCGGGTACGTTTTGATTTATCACAATAAATAGTATGATACAAAACTATATAAATGTATACTTTTTTTTTCAAGTCATAAAATATTTTTAAGAGAAGATTTATGTAAAAATATTTTTTTCAATTTATTTTATAATTCATAAAAAAAATGTAAAAAATTACAGAAACCCCAATAAGCCTCAAAAGGTGCCTTTTGACTGGAAGCCTGCGACTAGTAGTGAAAATATGGAATATCTCGACATATCGAAGACTCCAGAAATGAAACAAAATTTAGCTGAGAGATCAAGATTTTGGTCAAATGTACCGCTTTGGCATAACGTTAAAACAAGAAGAATTATCGACGAGTTGTAGAAAACTGTACCTTTAGTGTCACAATTTATTTTAATAAAATTTTATACTGAGACCAATAACTTTATTGCTTAGTGAATTATTTTTTTATAAGTTCATAACCCGTGATGTAAGAAAAAAGATCATCGATGTAAAGAGTGATAACAAAAACTTTAAACCCACCTGTGTATAGACAAAATGCAGTATTTATTATTTTAATGTATACTAATATTATGAACATCCTGACAGTAAACATGCGGGGTCCACCAAATATTAAAATACTCAATAACAGTTTTCATTTTCATGGAGTCATGAGTGTTAAGAAATTTACAAAAGATACAATACGCATCAGTTTCGGACCTTTCGTGAGGGAAATGATACGAATAATATTTCTTCCACTTAAAATAAAGAAAATATTCTTCAGGATTATGTATTAGATCATGAATTTTTTTTGCCAGCTTATGTGGTCCTAGCTCCAAAGCGTTTAAATAAGATCCTTCAGGCATGAATCTGAAATTGATATTATTGAAAATGTTACTTCCTTGCTCATTATAATTTAAAAAGTTTAAAGACATAAAACGATTTTTTTTAAATATCAATGCTTAGTGTCAAACCTCGTGTAATTGGCGCCTCCGAAAACAATAGGCACTGTATCATAACGAAGTGCATGCAAAATCTTTTCTGTCACATAATCTTCACTCAGTGCATTTTCAAATGCTAGATAAAAGTAGTAATTCCTCTGCAACATCGTTTCACAGCTTTTCATATTAATTTGCGAACATTGTAGCTTTCCACAATCACCGTAAACATCTAGTTCCAAACCGTAAACAATCATTTGCTCCTCGAGTTGCTTCACGAAGTGCTCGCGAAGACTTACCGTATTGCAATTCGATACAAACCAGGCTGCTGCTTTAGATTTGATCCCTATGGTTGCCTAAAATAGTACGATAATCGTAAAAAAAAAATAAGTACATTTATTTATACGGATCGTTAAACACTGAATATTTTAGGTAAGTGATTAAAAAGATGCGTTGTTCGAGTATTAATATGCTATTTTATACTTTGTAATTTTTACTGGTAAATCGTTTCTTAATTATTTTAGATACATTATAAACGTGTCTGAAAAACATTAATTTTAAAAAGTAATTTTAATTTCTAATGGTCATTAACCGTCCTGTAAACCAAGGAAGTAAATTGTCTCAGTTGTATGAATCAATATTTAAAAAGAAACGAAGGAAAAAGACCATAAGTGAAACTATAACTCTCCCTATGGAGGTCCTTTCGGCAACAAATAAGAAGCTACTAGTTTTTTAGAAATTATGATATGTAGTCATATTTTCCTAAGAAAAATATAAACAACAACGTTTCAAATATCTCAAACTGTTATAAGACCTTTTTTCAAATTTAAAAATGTTAAAAATAAATTAGAAAATATGCAATTCGCTAGGAAAGTTATGACAGAAACTAGTAAAAGATTCTCAGGAGCCTTAAAAAATCCATCTTACTAAAGAATCTGATATTTCGGTCTTTTAAACCCTGATAAATAAAGAATGCAAGTGCATCCAAAATTTTTTATTTGAAGCATATTTGGGTGTCATTGATCTATCGTAAATAATAATTAACGGAAGGTCTTGCTAATTAGTCCTAGCTAACACAAGGTCACTGCTAATATACCTGAGATTTAAATGAGTTTTGAGACTAAATTGATATTCCCTTTTTATATAAATCAGATTCTTATTCGTTGCTGCACTGTTGTTAGATGTCATATTTTCAACAAATTAGGAACGAGTTATGAATAAGGGTAGGTTACTGGGTTTCAAAATGTCATTGACAAACTATACAGAATATTATAATCAAAGTATGAGACTACTCATTTTACAAGGGCTAATTCACACAATCGGCATCTTGCCAACGTTAAGCAAGGATCGTCTCTCTAGCTGCAATCTAACCACAAACTGGGCCAGGATTTTGGCAGAGTGCCGCTTGTGTGCAGTTAGTGTTAGATGTTTGCAATAAGTACTTTGTGTCCTTTGATAGAACTGCACAAGCTGTCACATCTATATTGTCATGATTCAACCAAGCAACAATTTATGATCAATAACTTTAACCGTGAGTGATTAATATGGTGGTCAAGATAAGGTTCTTATGAAAGGAAAAACGAAGAGAATTGCGCTTAAAACTTAAAATTAAAATTTTTCAAGAGAGGCCTGTCGGATCTACTACTAAAATTATAAAATGTAATAAAAATAATACTTCTTCCAATCATTAATGTAATGTATTTAGGTGGTAATTTGTTATTAAATATAAAAATAAACTAAAATGATGAATACGGTTTTAAAATGAAACTCAAAAAATAAAATTTTACCTTCAAATCTTTGTCTATGGGATCCTTATCCGATATATTCTTCCAATTAATATTCTTCTTTGGCCCAACTGTAATATTGTTGTTGTCCTCTATAATAAAGTAAGGCCAAAATAAAGTGGAGTCAAGTCGATATGTCCATGTGGTGTTGAAAAAGTTGTTCCAAAATGAAGTACAAACCGGAATACTAGCTGCTGATTCCAGCGTAGCATATATGTACTTCTGGTTTGGATCTCGCCTTTTTGGTAAATCGTTTTTATATCGCAATAGATATAATTGAGTTCCACCAAAAATTATGGCTTCAAATTCAGTGTAATCGCCGAGGAGATTTCTGTCGTCAGTGACGTAGCAATTGTTCCATTCGCATTTCTTTTCAAAGAAAACTGTTCTGCCTACACCAAGATTAATTAACGGTTTAACATTTTTTTCAGTCCAAATAAGTATGTACCTAATAGTCTCTGTTTTTTCGCGATCTCCGTCAGATGATTTTTCAGATGTAGGCTTTTGATACTTTTCTGGTGATGAAATATATGGCGACGTTATTACTATATTATTTTTATAACTTCCTAAATTGTAATAAACTGCGAAAAAAGTTATAAATAGTAAAATTATTGCGATTGCGTCATACTTTTTGTTTGTTTTTTTCGAAAAAAGTCTGTACATATTTAAAATATCTAGGCAATCGTTAAAATCCCACTCAGCTGCTACAATGACAATGATGTGTCACAAGAGTATGGTGATAAATTCAACAAACAGATATTTTGCTGTTTGTAAATATAGATGTTTTCATAATAGTCCATCATTATGAAGTTCTGATCATAAACACAATCACGTTATGTGTTTTCAGTCATCGAAGGTTTAAAAAAAAAAAAAAAAAATTATTCAAAACAGGTTTTACTTTGTCAACTACATTTGATAGTTATTGTTTTGCTAAATATAGTCTTTTAAAGTAAAACGAGCTCTAGCATTCAAAGTTAGAAACACCTTGAAACTTAGTGTAACAAATCGTGGTATACCTAGTAAAGTACCCGGTAAAGTATTTTGTAAACATTTTAATCAAACCACGATTTTACAAAATATTTTAAAAGTCAAAGACGAATAAGTCTTTTCAAACTGTTACGATATTATTTTAAAACATTTATATTTTTTGGTTTCACATTATAATTTAGTTTTTAAATATATCTGTTGAGTTCTTTATAAAAAAAAGGTGAATATAATTCAGGGAAAATGTAGCACCATTATAGGTTTAGAAGTTGGCTTACTATCATTTTTATTATTTAAGCGTGTGTCTAGTGTAGATATGTATATACATAAGTATATAATAGGACTGTGAGTTCAATTACAGTTTAGGTCACTATCTAGCTACAAGCCTTGTACTATTCATTTTCTACAGCTGGAAATTCGAAGAAGTCATTTGCTTACGTTTTACTTCATACGTCCTGCTTTCAAACACCGGTATACAGACTAACGTTATGTCCATTTATTGATAAAGAATGACTATAAATACCTTTTTACTGAAATCTTTTCATATAATTTACATTTAAATAAATTTTATATATCTCTCCAATAACTTTAAATTTTAGTACGCATTTTAAATTATCCTATCTATGTTTTGTTCTATACTTAGCAAATATATTAAAGCTTTGCGTTTGGTGTTTGTTGATTGTAGACTGTTATGTTACATTAGCTAATCAAATTGCAGTGTTGCTGAAAGTCCAAGATAAACATGCTTTGAAGGAACAGTTTGTGTACATAGATTAGAAATTGTCAAAGCGAATATTTATACTTGTTAACGTATTTAATGTGGTCATTCATTTCAACGCTTCATTTGAATAGGGTTCAGATTATTATTGATTAAAAAAAATCGATATTAATAATACTGGGTTTTGATATTAATTTCAATTAAGTATTTATAAAAAAAGAAGTCTGTATATTGAAATTAAAAATAGTGTGGGAAAACTAAGGTCGTGGCAGCAAAACAGCTCAATATTGTTTGGTTGGATAATTTTTTAACAGATTTGCAAGGATGCTGAAGAGGATTTTATAAATTGGTTTGAAGAGATTTTTGGCTTTGTAGGTTTACAAACAGTATTGTGGTATGAAAAACAGACCTTTTGTAACAGTTTGTTTTTACGTTTATCAAGATATAAATGATGACGTTTTATACAAAAATTAATATACAAATATAATTTGAATATTCATTTTACATGACTTTATACCAGCCATAACGTATTATAAAATAAAAATTTACGAGAGTTTTTAAATGAAACTCAGAAATGTGAAACAGTCTACAATATAATTTATTGTTTTATTTATAACAACATTAAAGACAGAAAAACTTAAAAGACATCAGATTTTATTCTTTTACAATATTTGAAAATATATTTCTAATTGCAATAACAAGTATATTAAAATATAATTAACTATTTATTATTTATGATAATATAATATATATTATAGGCTTAAAGATAAATTTGCCACAAATAGAAAAACAATATATGTAATTAATCAATCTACTTTGATGTTCGACATGTTTTAGCGACATTAAATAAATTTTGAAAAAGGTAACATAAACTATTGAAAAGTCGTTATTGTCTAACCCCAGACTTTTACGCTCTGGTCCCAGGAACAACTGGCCAATGCGATTCCACTAGGAGCCAACGAAATTGAAGTTACTCTGTTCTCATGGGCGTTGAGAGTACCTGTAATAAACACAAATTTTCGCATAGTCATTATGCCTTATGTTCATTCCAGATTGGAATCTTAAGTAAGTTAATTAAACAAGTATGTGAATGAAATTTTAATTTCCTCTATATTGCGAATAATAAAATTATTTGAAATGGATGTACGCAGGAGATAATTTTAAATTCTCTTGACATTTTAATTATTTTACCCGTATGAGCCACTTTGAGAGTGTCCCAGGAATGGACTGTATTGTCATCGGAGCCAGCCAGCAGATAACGACCACTCACAGAGAGACCTGAACAGCATAAATATGAGTTTAATTAATATTCACGTATTCTATAAAAATCAATAAAATGGTATACGGTATAAAAACAATGTAAGAATATTATTTAAGACTTAGAATATAAAAAAAATCACGACGTCTCCTTTATATAATTGAAAGCAAAAATAAGCAGAAACACTTTTAATTGTATTGATGTAACTTTGCTTATTATATATATATATATATTATGACAATGAAAATGGTTTTAGTCTTTTAAATTATGAACATCATATACTATACATGTATGTTAAAGTTATTTATGTTGTTTGAAATATATTTAAGTAATTAATTCAATATGTTCGTATTTATTAAAAAAAAATATTTGTTTTTATAGACGAACTCTTAATGTTTATTCATTTAAATCATTTTTCTTATAGCATTTGCATTACATACTTTAAACGATCCTTAATTTCAGTAAAAAATTGGTTATTTGTTTACATATCTACGAATATCTACATTATTCTTGAATATCTACATTTATTATGTGAAGATAACTTCGCAGGATTTAATGATTTGCAAAATTGTTATTATAGGTTTAAAGTAATCTTTAATGAGATAATGTTTCGATCAATCATCAACCGCAGCTGGTGAAGCCGCTGTTTCCAGGTGGTGTGTAATGTCCCATCTGCTGATCACTGCGGAGATCGAACAGCCTCGCCGTCTTGTCTTCAGATGCTGTGGCAAACGCCTGACCGCTCGGATGATACTAAAATTGTAGCAGTTGCATTTATTTATCTTTAGTTTATGTAACACAATGATGTTGAAGTCTATATTATTCGGTTATACTGTAGTCACAGATAGGTAAAAAATAAATGAAAAAAGTCATACATATTCCCTATTATACACTATTATCTTGTTAAATTATTCCAGTCAAATAAATTAATAATATATTTGTTTATTATATCAGAATAATATTCGAATACTAAAATAATTTTCAATTTTGGTTTAAAATTTGCCGAATTATTAATTAGGTAGAATCATAAATCCATGAATTATACATTTGAAAACATTGATATATTAAATATTCATAATAAATTTTATGAGAATTAGATATCTGGCTGATATAAAGAGATAATTAAGATTTGCTTTGGATAACGACTTAATTAAGTTATTTCGGTTCACTTGAGGCATGTGTCTTATAAGACAGACGCTCACATGAAAGACAAGATTTTATATCAACTCTATAAGTTTTACTCACGATAAAAGAATAAATTCCTTTCCTGTATATTCTCAATTTAAAAACAATAAGATTTATAAAATAAATATACCATTCATATTAATATTTTTTCTGTATTCAACACATAGAATAAGTTAATTTAGTCCCATGTCTGCGCCGCAGCAAAGAAAGGAATTCCTTATGAATATTATATTAAGTGAAAACATGAAACTATTAATAAAAACTAACTCTATTGCTTATATTACCAAGACAGCAGGGGTTAATAAAGAAAAAAAAAATTCTTTTATCACTTGCTATAACTATATATTACGAGTTTAATTTAGCCGATAACACTTCATAAAACTTTAGTAGTTGTATTAAAATATGTCAATTTCACTCGAATTACTTACACAAACGCTATTGACGTCGGCTTCGTGACCGAAAAACGTTTGCTTCGCTTTCTCGGAGCGCACATCCCAAAGCTTACAAGTTCTGTCTACAGAGCCGGTGACGAAAGTTTTCATATCTATGAAAAATAATTAGCTTTGTAGTTAAATTGTAGCCAAATTTAGAAAAAATATATGTATTTAATGGGATGTTTTTAAATTCATTACTAAATTTGGTTAATGACGACGTACCTGGTGCTAGCGAAATAGTTACCACATCCCCAGCATGAGCGTTAAAATCCACTTCTCTTCTACCAACTTCCAAGTCCCAAACACATCTTAAAATTGTGGATTAAAAAATAAATATTTGAATTTAATTAATTTTGAAAATTGTGC
Source organism: Danaus gilippus (assembly GCA_018231785.1). Classification (NCBI taxonomy): domain Eukaryota; kingdom Metazoa; phylum Arthropoda; class Insecta; order Lepidoptera; family Nymphalidae; genus Danaus; species Danaus gilippus. Next base: position 21,810 of record DVQO01000129.1, read on the forward strand.
TTAAAGTATGAATAGATTCCTGATATTCTCTTTTAATTGTTCTATATCAGTTCAAAACTTTATCTAGGACAATGCCTAGAGATGAAAGGAAAGTTATTTTCGTTTGATCAATGATGGTCCATTTAAATTTTATTTGTGGGTATAAGATTTAATTTGATTTCTTTGTTTAGTTACATCTTCATATCACCGGAGCCGGTGAGGATGTGGGTGTCATCCAAGAAGCGGCAGCTGCTCAAGAAGCCCTCGTAGCCAGCTAGTTCACGCACCATTTTCGCGGAACCAGTAGCGTCACGATTATTGACATCGTACACAGTACACATGTTGTCCATACCTCCACAGGCTGTACCCCAATTATAGCAGCAGTATATTTAAATAAATTTTTTAAATGTCATAATAATATATAAAATTATTACCGACAAAGTTTCCGGAGGGTGCAAAAGCAACGCTCATTACCCAAGCCGACCTTAACGGTATAACTTGAACTTTGTTACCACTCCATGTATCCCATATAATTAGTTTACCATCAAGCGATCCAGTGACGCAGTGTCTGAAGGGAAATGAAAAAGTAAACACTTAATATTATTATATAACGTATACTTTATATTATATTGTAATTTAATTAATTAACCACCAGTTAAAATTAAATTATAAACCTATAATGAATATTGGTGAAGCTGAAAATATACGAGTGTGCTTACATAACAATGTTTTCATTGTTTTTACTAGAAAGGCTTTGTCGAAAATGTCTACAAGTACATAAGTACACTTACAACTCTATCTCGAAATTGAAATATATTTCTAATTTTAAACAATGCTTGAGAAATTTAAATTGACTATAAATAAACGTTCATTTCAAATATCCGTCAACATGTATTTACTATTTCTGTTAGCATATGACATTAAAAGCGAAATAAGCTAAAATGCATGTAGAAAATTAGATTTTCCGCGCTAAATTAACAGAAGTGAGGTGTTGATGCAGAATATATTGCCAATAATTTTAATGGAGTATTCGTATATACAAATAAACAACTTCAATATGTATGAAGCAAATTTTACATTATAGGAATTGAAGAAATGATGTAGAGTAATCGTGTATATTTTTGTATGTAATTCTATTTTTCTTGATTATTTCATTTTCTCGATATTTGAATTAGGTAATTTAATGCAATGAATGTAAAAATTACTTTACAGAATGTAGCTCGGAACATATTGAACTTGTCATTTTATTTAATTTAGGCTTCAACGCATAGAAACTTTTCAATTAAATTTTCAAGTGAAAGTAAATCAATTTAGTTAAAATTATTAAATCAAAATGAGTTATTAACCACATTGCCTGCTTAGTCTCTTCCTTCTTCTTTTTTTGTTTTCTACACTTTTTGCTGCTAGAAATATATAAGAAATTATATGAAATCGATACCTTGAATCCCCGCTGTAGTGCACGGAATTGACTTTATTAATATGTCCCTTCAAACTCTTCTTGACCAGTAGACGTATTTTTGGGACGTCACCCATATCCCCACATTTTTCAGCAAGCTTCGCATCTGCACCTTTTTCTTGCTCCGCCTACGACAAATATCTGTTTTTTATTTGGGTTTACAAGGTGCTTCAAGTATTTATAATTAATGTCGATTAATTATTAATAAGGGAGACAAAAGTGTGTTTGAGGTTATTTACAATTATTTTGTTTATTCCTTTTCGTTCTTGAGGTTACCAATTTTAGTCTTTGTTAGAAAAATAAGTTTGTTTTTTAATATCAACAAATGTTATATTTAAATAACCTAAAAAGATGCAGGAGAACGATACTACAACACGAGTCATCGTAATGACTGTAACAAATTGGAATAGGTTATCAAGATAATTGTAAGACGAATATCTAAATGGCTACGAAATTGTAGACTACTTTATAGGAGTAGTAACAAGAGAATGAAGTTCAAAATGTTCTTATCTTCAGGAGGTACAGTCTGATTATGTGAAAGACGAGAGACAATCCTTTATTATATCTAACGTTCTCCGTAATGATGAAACTTAAACTGAATCTCGCTTGCGTTTGAATTATTACAAGATTTATGAGATTAATTTAAAAATTAACCAAAGAAAAAATGTATTATGTTTAGGAAATAGACTGCAAATCTAACAATTGATCTGCTCGGTAAAATAAAAATAAAAACATCTTTCACCCAAGTGTTTACAGCAAAATAAATTGTAATTTTTTTTTTCTTTTGCGAAATATTCTCCCCATCGTTACTATGTATAACAATTTGGAATTTTCGGAATTTGACATTAAAATATAGAATTGTACTTTATCTTTTAACAATTTAAAAACACAAATTTACTATAAATTTTTATGTAAAGGTAAACTGTTTACCAGTATGCATAAAACATTTCACTGTGAATACTTTCATTAAAACAGCTTTTCTCGTTTATTTAAATATTGGAACAGCGCTCTTATTAATTTAACAGTAACGTAAAATATTTATCTCAGCTTTATAAATATATTTAAAGTAAAAATGAAAAATATTTCCAAAGACTTACAAAAATTAAAATGTGTAACAACCTGTATTTAATCGACTTATTATTGTTTAAAAAATGTTATTATAATATATTTGTTATGGAACAGTGGGCATAAAGAAATAATATCAAATAAAATGGTAATAAGCAATAAAATTTTATGCTTGTATCTCTTAACTAATAATCATTATGTTAGATAAATTTTAAATACAATAACCAGACTGTCGACGGAATAAGACTGAAAATTCATCACGTATTTTACATAAAAGTCGAAGTTGTTCACCGAACTAATTTCTTCTCGGATATTAAATATGGCTGACAAATTAAGTACTACAAGACTATAATTAATAAAAACAACATAATATTCAAACCACAGTTGATTTTTTAATACATTGTACCACAATTTAATTCTTTTACTCTTACAAATAATGTTAAAATATTTTGAAACGCAAGTAAAATTTTACAATACCTATGCAATAAATCAGCGCACAGCAAAATAAGGAATTACAAAATGATTATAATTACCTTGCATTTTGCAATCAAGTCGTTTAGTTCCTTTTTGAGAGCTGTAGTCTCTGCATCGTCTTTGGGCATTTTAGAATCGTATCAAAACAAGTTTCCTGTCAGAGTGTACCAGAACGTTTGGACTGTAACACTAGCAGACCACGTTTAATAAAATTAGTGTAATTGGATTGAAATTTAGCTGTGAAGCTCTATAGATGTTGTACCGCTTATTTGCTTTGGTTTGTATAGCTATTTATTTTTAAGGTAGAATAATATAGAATGTTGTTTTGATATTTGGATCATGTATTTAAATTTGCTATAAGATAGGACACTTCATATTCATGAAGAATAAATAAAATATACCTGTTGTAGCATTGCTCATGTCGTCACAGGCGACACAAAGGTAACAAATTTTCGTCTTCTATTTCACCTCTTTGACAGATGTAAGAATAGATATTCAAAGATACTCAAAGATTTATTTCAATACCTTTGAATAAAATTCAATTTATGCACCTTTTAAAATATAACGTTATTCTTAGATGTTCTCATAAAATGTTGAAACATTTGCTTTCTAATATTAATAATGCACAGGAATAATTTTAAATTCGTAAAATGTAATAGAACTTGCTTCTTAAAAAATATGTTCCTTTACTTCTTTGATAACTCTTGTATCAATCGATCTAAATATATCGATATAGACATGATAAAACGTTAATATTTATATAATTTTTAAATAAAATATTTAAAGTTTATATTTCCACTCGACTGAACTAATATGTATTATCTTTTCTAGACGTATAAAAACTGTTTACAAAGTTATTTTGTCCTTGGAATTATTTTAGTAACACATTTATGTTAATTTCTATCCTATATGGGTAAAGACTTAAACAAAACATAAGATTAGTTTAGTAGATATTAAAAATGAATTTTACTTAACTATATGTAATTTTTTTTTCTTGAAACAATTTTAATCATGGTACCACGTTCGTTAGAGTATTCTGGGTACAAAATAATCCGTTTTAAACATATTATGTCTTAAGTGGCTTTAGATAATGCAATAGGAAGGTTGGAAGCTGATATAGAAATTGCGTCATTGTAAATAACATAGGTCTGTACCATTTAATTAATCCGAATGCACTGGTCGAACCATCCTGCAGAATAAAATTTGAAATTAAATAAGTTAAATGTGCTAAAATTGTAGCAGCGTCATGAATGCCTGAAAAATACCTGTAGAGAAATGAGATTTAATTAAAAATATTTTCACATTGTTGATAACATAGAAAACCGCTTCAGTCATATAATAAAATAATTTCGTGAAGCTAGATGAGAAACTACATATAAATAAATCATAATATTAAAAGTTCTTTAAAATGAATTCCTTTTAAAGTATGTCAGTATTTTTTCTTTTCTTAATCTTAATTGGACAAGCAATAAAACAAACAATCAAAGAAGATCATAAAGTCAACTTTAGAAGATATAAATTAGTAGTATGCAACATATTTATAAATTTTTCATTTTAAATTAAGTACATTGTTCGGCTTCGACACTCAGTCATGATTTTAGTGGCCAATTTTTTTTTCTGACAGGTAAACGTCTTTTGTAATTTTTATTTTTATAGGTGGCAGAGCCTAGCTGCAGTTTAGTTACTATAGCTCGAACATGGGCTGGCTCGACGGGGGAAGTACCACCCTCTCACAGAAGATCGGCGTGGTTAGTAATGACTGCGTTTCGTCCGATGAGTGAGAGTGCCGGTTGCCCTTTCCCTGTTCCCAACCTTTCCTTGTATTTCCTTAATCCCACCCCTCCCTTTTCCTCCACAAGTAAGGTTCCCAACGCATCCGCAACATCTATGTTGCGGATGTCCATGGGCGACGGTCACTATTGACCATCAAGTGGGCCGTCTGCTCGTTTGCCACCTTTTACATAAAAAAAAATTATATGTAAAGCATGATTTCAACACCACACTACCTGTGTTTCGTTCGATACTGTATATTTTAAAGTAACAAACGAGAAGAAACCTTCTTCAAAAAGGATTAAATCGCACATGATAAGTGAACCAAAAGGAAACTGAGTCAATTTATGAAACCAACATATCATTTCTGTACAATACTCGTAGAGTAACTTGTTTGTGACTCCTATGTCAAATTTTGGACAAACTTAGAACAGAACCGGAACCTGTGCTATGGAGCATATATAAACGTTAAAAATAGATAAACATTTAAAAAGATAATTACAAAAAATTGGACATGGCATAACATTACATCCGTTTTGACAAACAACAATTATTTTTTTGTGATAAAATATATGAATTTGCTAGAAATAATCCACAAGGCTCACTAAATTAAGGAAACATATAATCTCGTCTTAATTGTCTAGGAATTAAGTAAGAGCTGAAAAACCTTAATATAATAAAAATTTTATGTTCGTTACAACATTACAAAACCATAAAATACATTTAGCGCGATCTTCGTATATCGAGAACAGTACGTGAGAAAAGTAAGAAATCGTTGGCGGCACATGAAAAAACAACAATGAGTTTCTTCTCGTCGTCTCGATGTCACGGTTGCTGTAAAGCAACGGAAATGTCGAATAAAATAAAGAATAATAAACGAGAATCATATCTTAATACGATAATTTTATTTTAGTTTATATTAAATTAAACTTTTAATAGTAATTCGAAAGGAATCCAAAACATCAAAATAATATAAAAGTATATTATAAAGTATATAACTTGTAATCATATTTTTTTAGTTCATTCATTATCGAGTATAAACAAATATTACATCACAAAAGATTCGTTTCGAATACTCTACAAAATACACTCTTTAAAAAATCTAATATTACGTACATATGTACATACATCTGAACAGCCTCCGACAGTATTTAAAGTTTCGAAATCACTAAGGAAGTTGGTTGAATAAATAGCGTCATAGCACATCCGTTATCGGTTGAAACCAGGGCGCTTTATAAGCTGTTAAGTCTAGGCTTGGAATTGAAGTAGATTGTCTCAATCGGGCGATCATTCATAATATACATTTTATTTTATGTAGTTATGCAGTTTCATAGTTGTTAAAGGTTAACTGCCTAAACAAAATACAAAACTAAAAAAAAAATCACTCTCTTGTAGAACAGAATCGAATGAATTAAACGTCTTAATAATTAAATTTCATAGCAGCCCAAGTGCATCTTGTAGGAATTCAATTTAAATGTCAGCATAATTGTAAAATCCTTAAGAGAATAACTGTAAAGTAAGATCCATTTGAAGTATCTCTGGCTCTTTTGCGATTTCTCTGAGCATAGCATACTAAAGCGACGACGTTAAAACATTGTTATTAGGTAACTCACAAAATACCTGAGTTTTAGTCGAGTTTAAGTCAAATACAAAGGAATTCCTCGTTCTTACGTTACAGTGTTTCAGAGAAATAAAGATGGACGTTCAAAGAAACAATACCACTTTGAGAAAAAAAATCATATTATTTTACTGAGCATGTGTTTTGGGCAACCCAAACTATCGGTATAAGTCTTTTAAATAAAGAAATAAAAGTAAACAAATTATGGAGTCTAGATCATATCATTAGTAGCACTTGCACCACCACTTTGTCTTCTTGTAGATTCTCTTTAAACAAATGGTCGGTACAACAAGAAATATCTAATAAGTGATATCATTTTGGTTACATCAATAAATTTATAAATAATAACTACAACATCCTCGGTTTCTTAGGGACCTGGGAATAAAGCAATGATCTACTTTAAAGTAGCTTATATAGGTACCCATTTTAGAAAAGTATTGCAACGTGATTGAGTTGTGAGAGAAATCTGTTTAGATTATCCATTTGGTGCAGGAAATTTTCTTGGTTTCCTCGCCAAAGTGTGCGGAAACATCAAGTAGCGTACCAAGTCCATTTTATAAATTTATAACACAACAGCTTCTTCTTCTTCTTCTACCTGGCAATTTCCCAGCTTTAGCCAGGGTCTGCCTTAC
>DVQO01000130.1:0-28791 GCA_018231785.1 Danaus gilippus
AAACAAACAAACAAACAAACAAACTCTTCAGCTTTATAATATTAGTATAGATAAGCTATTAAACATAACATGACAAATGAGTATCTGTGTATTTAAAACATAGATACAAAGAAAGAACAGTATTTGTGACGTAGGTATATTAATGTTACATTCTGTAGATGAAAAATGAAATAACATTCCAAAACTCACAAGTAAAAATTGCCTTCAGGCTTGATAATGTGTGCTCTGAATACCTCGTTTTATGTAATTGTAACTATAAAATTAAATTATAACAGGACGAATGTGAGAAACCTCTATGTATGTTTGTTTGTTTGTATGAAATCTCGAACTTAATTTTGAAGACATCTACTTTGAAGACATCTACAACTGATTCAGCAATTAAGTATATATGTAGTTTGGTGACTTCATTTTTGATATTTTTATGCACCTTTACAAATTATATCAAAGGATAGCATTCCCTCAGAATAAATTAATTAAATTTATTACGTTACAGGGTAATAATATCAACAATGTACTTGTATACTTAGGTTCAAACTTCATACCTGCTGAACGCTGGTCAAGCTCATGTGGCCTTTAGTAGAATAAAATCATTTGAAGGTCTTCTTATTGTTAAACTAGAATGCTCTAAATTAACCGACGAACAACTTCACAGCCCTTTGAATGAGATGAATGGATTAAAAAACGTCGTAGTGCTATGGCAGACACATTAAAAGTAAATTATAAAGTAAAAAATCCATTGATAAATAAACAACTTTATATTTGAATGAAATAACACAAAAAATATCTTCCCAGTCTACCCTTTAACGTCATGTTTATATGATACAGAACTTGTAAAAAACGAATGAAATTTATAACTATAAATATTTTAAAACTAAGCAAATAATAAAAATATAAAACATATATTTAATGTTGGTGCTTTCAAATAAATTCTTGTTGTAAGAGGTTTTATTTTTAATTTATTACCGCGTTCGTTAGTGCATGGTTTTTATCTCAAAATAAATTTCATTGATAAAATAATATTTTCAATCTTACGTAACAGTTTGTTATTATGAAGGAAACAATGCGCTCCAATCAATTATGAAATGGATTTCAGATTAAAACATTTGTCTGGGATTTATTTATGTAGTATATTTGTACTAATTATTTACGTTTAGCAGCTGATAGCTATTTTATTACGACGCTCATCATCTACGCATTTATAAGATAGTATAACTCGTGATCGGCTAGACCAATTTTCATAGTTTTGGGTTCGTTGGATTTGTCTGCACCCCGAATAGCAGAATAAATCTTAAAAAAGAAAATTTAAAGAAAACTCGACGACAACATTTAAAGGATCGAACCCGGGTTCCCAGGATCGATTGAACCGGATTGTATCTGTCATTTGTCAAACATTTGTTGTCCATCCTCTTAAATACTATAAGTAATGCTTAACATGAGTGCAGAAAAAAATGACAAATGAGTAACGTTTACGCGTGCGTTCATTAATTTATTTTATGTAAATTATAGATTATATTGTATAAAACAATATCTAAAATTATTTTATACGTTGAAGAAAACGTAAATGTCTCTTTATTGTCTATAATTTTTTAAACATTTATTATAGTGCGCGTATACATAAGCTGAGCTTGACATTTGTGTGACTATATTAGTCTATGATAAACTATTGTCTCTGTCTTAAAAGTTCAGTTATTCTTTCAAATTGTTTGCAAAGAGTAAATTTGTATTTTGTTTGTTTTGCGTGGTTTTGTATGAGTACATATTCAGTTTTACTATTTGTGGCCGGAGTTATAATAACAAAATACCTACATAATGCATTTACCATTTCCTAGTGTGATTTTCACGTTGGTTTCTACAGAATACGTTGTACTGTGGGTTTTTTTCTGACGTGTTTGTTCAACAAGGTAAGTCACATTATTATAGTGTTGGAACGTTTTGATAAACCATTTTGATAATATTACAAAAGAATAGAAATAGAATAAGAATAGTATTTTTATTTTCAGTTCAATTTTTGTTTCAAAATATGCCGGCAATTAGACGTACAAACTTTAGTCGCAGAACCCTTAATGCCTCAAGTCAAAGATATAGAAGAGCAAATGTAACTGATGAGCAACGTGAAACAAGGAATGAAGTTGAACGGAATCGATGGAACCGGAACTAACGATATAGAAGTGTTGCTTTTAACCCCTATAGAGCTACATTTAATTATAACAAAGAAATGTACTACAGTACAATAAATTTTATGACAAATTTTAAGGTAAGTGTATTGAAAAACATTTACCACTATTGTTGACAGTTGTCAATTGTAATGGTCTATCATTTGAAATGGCTTGAAGTATATTTGTAGCTCTGTGAATTACTTGAAGTAACCAGAAGACATTTTAATGCCTAATAATAATAATTTTAATGCCTCAACAATCGATGAAGTCGCTATTGTCATTGTGGGTGAAAATGTAGATAACTGCAATATTATTTTAATATTATTTTAATATTGTTTTAACATCATAACATATCCTTAATTTTATTAATGAATACATTGTACACTGCTCCCCCCCCCCCCACCACCCTCCACCCGTCTCCTTCCGCCCCCAGGTTTCTGGCCTCCCGGAGCTCGGACCCCACTGCCTGCGGCTTTCAAACTTAAACAGCAAAGATGTCTATTGTTTTGACGATGGTCCCAACAACGTCCAAATTATTTTCAATCCTTGCTTCTTGCTACTTTTACTACGAAAACATTATTTGTTTCTATAGAATAATTTTTCTTTGAAATCAGTTTGTGGGAACTGAATTTATCGAGAGTAAGTTTTCAAGCCGCATTATATGTACATAACCCTTTTGATACTAATGTTACATAGGATCTTTATTTATATATACTTAAAGGTTTTAAATATAGTAAAACTGATTGTATCATAATAAAAAAATAAAGATTCCCAGGTAATGGCGATCACCTGGTGATATAATTCCCGATAGATTATTTATTTCAATGGCAGGTGCCGTGAGCTCGTGCTCGCGGCGCTAAATACACAGTCTGTTTGAGGCAATATTAATTAACGTTTCCATTTCACGAATATAGAATTTACCAAAGAAATAGAAATATAAAGGAGAAATTATTTTTAATAGCTTTTAAAATCTACACTTGAGATTACTTGAGTTACGTAGAGGTAAAGGAAATTATATGTTTCTGTTAGTTTTCTAGAATGATCTAGAAATGATTAGGATATAGAAAATTAATCACATAAAAATGTGTTTGAAATGAACACTGAAGTGACAATAAAACGTGTCACAAAATTTTTAATTCATATACGAGTACTCAGTATTTTAAATGTATAAGTTACAATGCTTTCTAAATTCTATTGTAATAAATAACGTCGTTTCATTCTTACATATAAATAAATTTATTGTAAACTAATAATGATGAATCCCTTACAAATTCATCTTTTAACTTCCCCCACTCCACAATAGTTCCAACAAAGCAATCTAAGACGCCGCATTAAATCATAGCGTATTTAATTTTCTCTCAGCATGCGTCCTTTAACGAGCGTCGTAATATATTCCCCTATAATGTGTAGAAATTAAATAACACCCCTCGACAAGCAAACAATGAAAACTCCTATTACATTTCACATCATGCCTCGACTGTCTTTGATCTTAAAGTTATTAGACACAAAAGAATGTGACAGAGATCTGTAATTAACAACGTTTGATAACATTTTATTATTATTTATTATTAATGAATGAGTTATCCGCCATCACGCTCCCAAACATTTTATTTTTCTCTTTACAATAGACATAAATAATTAATTAATCAGCGAATAATAATAATGTAGTATTACTACTACTTAAATTAGTTTCATCCAAAGAAAAGAATAAAGCCATATTGATCAGAGTTTTATTCTTAGAAGTATATTTTTATATTAACCTAGTCTTAGAGTTTTATTATTAACGTTCTACATTTAATTGAAATTTTTAAGAACATTAAATATTTTATAACAAACATCAGGCTGGAAGTTTTTTTTTAAATTAAAACTCATTAATATTTTATAGAGTTTTAATACATTTTTAATAATTTATTCTTTTATTTTTCTTTTATACCTTATATTTTAGTATATTATATTCGTTATATATGTATTGTTTAATATACTTTTTAAATTACCCTTCCGTTTAAAATTTGGAGTAATCGATGCGTAAAAATATTCGACCCGTTCGTGTAGATAGCTGCTTGATAGCAATCTCCCCTCCACCAAAGAAATCGTTTGTATGTGATAAGCGCGGGGTAAGTTTTTTTGTTCTTTGTTCACATCCTTATCAAAGGAACTAAAACCAAGAGATTGAAACTGACTACACGTCACTTTTGTTCTATAAACTTATATGTATTTTATTGCATACAGGATAGTTTGCATAGTCTTGAAGTAAAATTGTATTTTTTTCTGAATTTAATTAAAATACACGATTGGTAGAAAAAGGTAGCGGAACTAGATTTATACAAAATGTATATATTTTAAATAAAACTTTAACAACAACGATGTAATCAAGTGTTCTTCATCCAAGAATGAAACATTTCTTTTGAAGTCGAAACAAGATCTTTTAATAATTAAGTAAGTTAGTGACTACGTCACGGTCGCAGTCTGTTGTCGGATCACCAATTACCGGACGCTTTGATCTTTTGTAATTGGTTGCTTTATAAAGTCATCAAAAAAATTATAATATTGAAAGTCAAGAATAAACTACGTAAAGTAAAATACAAAAATATACTAAAAAGAATATGAGTTCTTCCTATAAACTGTTGGCGCGTCTTTTTATAACTAATATACATAATTAATTATTCATCTTATAATTCTGAGACACCGTTTCTTCAATTAGAAGTTTGAAGTGGATTTTATAAAAGTCCTGTTTTTGTAATTTATATTAGTCATTGTATATTTCAAGCCATATTTATTATATTTAATTCCTACTCACTCATATAGACATTTTAATGAAAATAATATTTCATATTATTTGGTGTATTTATTCTCACGTTTTGCATGTATTTAAGGCTGCTACCACATAATAGAGGAGATCGCTGTTCTAGAATCATGACTTACTCTGAATCATAGACTTCAAATAAGTATTTTGACGTGAGAATTAAAGAAGTACTGAACCACTATCCATCAAATAAATCAACTATTTCGTGGTGTATCTCGATCGCAATACTAGTTACATATACGTACAAGAACAAAAAGTATTGTCAAATCTATAATTCGCTTAAACCTCGACGAATATTATAATATGATCAAAAAATTACTTTTCAACAAATATTAGACTTCACTTTCTAATTTGTTCTTTAATGTGAGGTTTTGTAAATTATTTTTTATTTTCCTTAAACATTATGTGAGTCGAAGGAAGGTCCTTACATATCAAAATTGTTAATTAAATGATGTAATACAAATGAAACCCACTCTAAAACTTACATACTTCATACTTTTCGGTTACTTTGCACCAAACTTGATCACGGGTGGATCACATGTGAATGTCTGGTGGTTGGTCTTGTTATAATAACATGTAGTTTTTAAAAATAATAAAATACGAGTACTAATCCGTTAATACAAGTCTCATTTAAATAACTACTCGGGAGTGTTAGATATTATTATGAGGAAATACAACTAACACACATTTATACATGTAGAAAAAAGACTTCAAATTCTCCCCAGTTACAATACAAAGAGCATTTTGAACAGTTAGTGATGATATGTTATAATATAGACTCAGAATTCAAGCCACATCCCATACATCGACTCGTACATACCCGAGGCCTTTTCGTTACAGAAATTTGTTAACGCAGTACAGATACTGTCCAATATATAGCTAGCTCTTTACGTCCGATGTCAGTTTGACCCCCGAATATAGAAACTAACACACGCGACCTAGTTCTGGGTTCATTGAACTCTCCACTTCGCATTCGGGATTCTGAAAAATTAAAAATATTTTTTTCGTATTCAATAAATTGCGGAATCAGTAACTTTTGTAGAAATAGATTTCATGAAAAGCGCAGGCGGGAGTTCAACGTTACGATCAAATTAGAGAAATTGAACTGAAACGACGGCATCATTTATTGGGATTTATAAATTGCAACCGGAGTTCAATTATTCTTGGTTTAATATGCATTGTGAAATAACTACTGGTTTTAATTTACTAATAATTTAATTTTTATAAAAGTTGTAATGTTTGTAATAAGAATTTTTAATTTTGCTAATTAAAATCGTCAGATTGCTTCCTTCTAATCTCACTTTTGGTAAATGACTTGAAATCTCACAAATGCGTCTGGATGAATGAAATTTAATAATAAAGTTGTTATCTTAAACAATTTGATAATTGTATAAATATATAAATCTTCAACGGTCCCTTTTAATATACATATTCCACGTATTATATTTATCTTCAAACTATTCAAATTACAAAAATTTTAATTTATGTATAAATTCCTCGCATAGTTCATTTCGTTTTCATAATTATTAATAAAAGACAGTAAAATTTCAATAAAACGTCGTTTTGATGGAGCAATCGAATTGCAATCAGATACAGCGTGCTCAGGAGAGTCTACGATCATTGGCTCAGAAAAGTCGCGCCGCTGAGGAACTAATGAAGTGGATGTAAAAAACAACAAACGATAAACATCACTAGTTCCCTCACTTTTAATACTATGAGTAAATGTACTACACTTGATTGCTTTCTACGATGTTAATAAGTGACGTGGTTGTGAATTATTATACAATATATGTCCTTGAAAAGCCGATTTCAAAAGCTATAAAGTCTAAAACAAACTTAACAAAGATTTATTTGAAACACCTCTTACGCACCTATTGTGCAGCTGATCTTGTACAAAATATATTATGGAAATACAATTTTTATGAGTTTGGAAGTCAATGAGGGAGGCATGATGTCCAGCAGTGAACCTCACATGGCTGAAATGGATGGATAAGCTTGAAGTCGATACCAAGAACTAAATGACATAAGTGAATGTTAATGTTACTTGCTAAATAACTGTTATGAAAATGCCAAACATAACCTTAATCTGATTCAATAAGGTTAATGTGACTTATTGTGAAGCAACTGAAACGTCATGACCAAAATATATGTAATATTAAAATACGAATAACTTCATCCATATATTTTGTTTAGGGCTCGGCACCGACCTCAGGCCTGTCAATAGGTGACACAAACAAATAATAATAATTCAATAGTATTAAAGATATAAGTTTTTATAAGGCGTGTATTAAAGTAAGTACTTATTTTATGCTATTTATTTTTGAATTAATTTTTATTTTAATTGGTGGTGAATTAGTCTGTAAGCTACAGTAGGATTTTTAAAGATCATATCAGGCAGGCAATGGCATCGCGTGTATTTTTTATGAAGACATAGGTAAGGTTATTAAAAATGTACTTAGAATTAAGACTTTAGATTGCAAAACTGTTAGAAGTCTATTTCACTTTGTTGAGAAAGATATAAAGACCGTGATTTTTTGTTTACTATCAAAAATGAATCAAGACAACAAAAAAAAGTAACAAAAAAAAATTATTATACTTAATGTCCTAGGATAGTTATTAATTGATATACATAAAGAAATATAAATAAGCACGAGATACGTATCATTTATGATGATGGTGGCGATATATAAAATATTATGAAAATAAATTTATAACTGATTAATAAACTATCCCACTGAAAGCCATATTGTGTGTTATTTAAAAATATGACAGCGGATAGAATTCGATGGTCGGTACAACCTTATCAATATAATTGAATACTAAGAATAACTTTAAACTGACATTTGTTTATACATAATTATATGTTTGTGTGTGTGTGTGTGTGTTTGTGTGTGTATAAAAGTTTGGTTGTGTGTGTAATGTTTTTTATAATTAATAATACTGTTTCACAGTAACATTATCATTGTTTACTTCGTAATAATGAATCATATAAATTTTAACTGACAGTAAAATATCTTGTGACCTTTTAATGATTTCATCATTGATATTTCTTAATTCCTGTTATTCAATGATTGATTAAATAAATTATATATTAAATAATATTATTGTACACAAGTACACTTCACATGGTCACAGATTTGGAAAGTCGAATAGAAACAGAAAATAATATAATTCAAACGAAAAATGCCAAGGTTTAGTCATGATATGATTATAAAACAAAGTAAAAACATCGTAATAATAAGAACAAAAGACTTTTATAATATTTATTAAATAAAATAGACTTTTATTTAAATAATAATAGATTTAAATCCACATTTCTATTAAAATTAAACGGCTCTAACCGATTCTATGGTCATATATTAAATGTCCATTGAATTAATTAGAGTATAATTCTAAAATAGTGCGTCGTTCCGAGCGACTAGCAGGTGCGTCGATAATGTTGTGAATGACATTTATTAGGGAAGTATCAATAAAGATAGAAATTTAAAATAATAATAAGAACAAATATTTAAACATACGACTTTATAGAAGCTTCTTATACAATAAAAAAAAGATCTTTAAACAAGTCACTCCTAAGAGTGATCATTTCATTGAGAGTAGTTTCTGTACATTAGTTTTCAGTTGGAATGCTATCGTCAGACATCGTTTATAGCATTAATCCGGCAGTTGGCTGGGTTTTGCTCGGCTAGTTTAGGTAAGCACTGGAAGCTAACATCTTGACTCGTCAGGGCTACCACGGAGTTATTCCGAAACAATAACTTAACTGCAGTTGTACCAAGAACGACTGAATACAATATGTTTACTTGTTACTTTGAGTGTTTTATAATGAACATTACTTCATGACCACTGTGACTTAACAAACGATCTGGAATAATGTAACGGATTCGACGACCGCTAACGTATACATGTTGGTGTTATATCAAGTTTAAATAGATCACAAAACACATACTAACTACGTGTCTAGACCCGTATGACAGCCCTAATCTATAATAATGTGTGTGGATCATGGAGGCTGTGTGCTCATGTCCCATTATCCCGGAATTAACACGGATATTGCAGAACACCTCTTTGTCTGCCAATGGTTTGCAGTAACTGTGGTATACCTTAGTCGTCCTTACTCCTCATTGTATATGTGATATTGTTTAATACGATGCGATTGCTTTGAGAACAAATGCGTGATTGATTTTGATAGATAAATACATAAACAGACACACACACACACACACACACACACACAGTCGAAGAGCTACTTTTCCTCAAGTATTTGTGGTTCTTTATATAATAATTTTGTATCAATTTTGATAGGTGTGTATCTGTGTAATGTTTGGGAATTTGAACAGTTCCTAATGGGACCTTCAACGATAAATAAGATTGTGGAGCAACAATATATGTATGATATTTTACAAATGACGTTTAGTTCATAGGTAAATATGAATTACAATTACAGTTCAATTTAGTTTGAAACTTACTGATATATTTATAAATTTGTGATTAGCATTTAAATTAACTATTACGCGAGCGAAGTCGGAGGTACAAGTGTAGTCTAAAAATATAAGTACAAACTTTACCGTTAAATTATTACTATTTAATGAAGCAGACATCATTGCTATACATTTTTAATGTATTTTCCAAAGGCACAATTCCCTCATAGAGTTTAGTATCACACATATTCCGTGATATCGTAAGCTTCACGCCTTACTTCACACGTGTATGTAAATTTCGGGTCTTCTGTACGATTCCCTCGGGTTCCATAGTTAAGGGTACAAAGGAATTCTGTTTCGATAAATCAATCCGACTGCGCAGTTCACGTCTATTTGTAGCTAAATGTTATTACTCTTTTATGGTGATTTATTTGATGAAGGTCGCTTTATTTTCACAAATATTACTTAAAATATACAATACAAATTTATAAGGACATCTTATACAGTTACTATGACAAGTTATTTAAGTATATGTATCTATTATAATAGAAAGGCATTAATTTAATGACTGATCTTTTATAAAGAAAATTCTAAATATAACCTTAATATCTTTAGAAGTACACAAATAGTTTAAATAATTTGAGAAAAGATTACATGAATCTTTTGTCCTTTCATTGAAATAGTTTTAATAAAACCTTTAATTAACAAATTATTATTTATGTGTGAGAGAAAAAGGTTTCACGATGTATTCAGTGACTTTACGAATAACAGTAAGCCAGTAAATGAAAGTAACAAATCAAATTAATGTATTGTGCTTCAAGTTTATAAATTGTAAGCGATTTATTCACTTTAACTCATCTATCAAAAAATAATAAAAAAATATTATATTTTAAAAAGTATTTTTTGAGTTTTTAGACTAGAAAGCTACGTCAGAAACAACTTTATCACGTAATCTCATAAAGAAATTTTAAAAGTTGATATTCCATATAAAACAAAGAACTTCTAACTTGATATCCGCTGAAAGTCTATTTAGATCGTTATTAATTTTCTATGAATAAAGGAATAGTAGAGTAATTAGGCCGGTCAGAGGTGAGGCGTGGCGTCTTCCTCGAGAGGCCGAGGCGAGGCGATTCAATGCATTATCCGGAGAGCGCTTAGCGGCTGATTTATGACCCTCCAGCCCTAGCGTTACCACTCACTGTATAACCAACGTACACTCGTCCTAAAAAACATGCATTACTATTGACTATTGATCTTCACAAAACTTTTCTTAAATGTATTAAAAATTACTGCCTTAAAATCACACTAAGTCAAACAGTATACGAAACAAATTAAAATATTTTGTTAAGAACAAAACAAATTCAAACAATTTAATTTTAAATATATGAAATTATAACTTAATATTATCAAAAGTAATTTGACTTCGCAATAAGTCTCTTAGAGAACGTAAATACATATAATATTTTATTAGTGACTTCTCGTGTAGACTGTACACGAAAAAACTTTCTTAAGAACTGTTTTATATAGCTTTGAGAATAATCGTCTGTCTTTCTTTGACAGTGGGTTCAGTACTTTTGCTTACCCGAAAAGTTCAAACTTGCCTTTTAGTACAATCAACATTAATAAATAATAAGTATTTAAGATGTCTTCCGAAACTAGAAACCGGTTATAAATTGTCACACAATTGTCCGGTATTAAATTGTCACAAAATATAAAAAATAGATAAGTGAGGTTTATAAAAATACTCAATAAGTTTTTAAATAGAATTTCTATAAGTAACTTCAAATGTCCTCCCGACAAGGTACTCTCAGATTCTGGAAGTGAAACTATTTTAAGAAAACTACTTACAACTTTGTATCTGTGGAGTTAACTTACGGCTAGTAATTCCGTGTCCAGAAGTTGCAGATCAAGAATGTAAAAAATAAACAAGCAGTTCTCTCTTGTATTCATAGTCGAGACTAAAATTAATTTCTTGTTTATAAAATCGCTCCAAAGCTCAAGCTTGTGTTCATTTGGGTTACCTTCATTTAATGACCGACCAGGATCTGTATTTGATAAACTTTGTAATTGTACAAGTTCATAAAAAACTAAACAAAATTTTCGCAACATAAACATAGATGAGCTTGTTATGCAAGCGCATCCGGGGAATACGTTAACATTATAGCAATGGTGTAAAGTACCAATTGCTAACTCTGAGCCATCGGTGTGAATGGGATGTGAAGACAACACCGCACGTCATGCACCATCTCCCACCAACACCACCATATATTCAGTCTGTAGTGAACTGACTTACAGTCACCCCTTTAGCAAGTAGTTAAATATAAGTATTAATTGTTCATTGAATATACTTTTATAAGTAAAGCTGATTTTTCTTGCATCCTTCGCTGCCCCTAAACGTAATTAGCTTATCAATTAATCAACTTATATTTCTTTAGACTTTTAAAGGATTTTGTTCACTATATTTTTTCACTGTAAGAAACCTAGAATACTTTTTTTAGTTTCGAGTTTGCTATATTTCATTTTGTTCGTTTTTTTAGCATAATTTACCTTTATTCAAATTTCTCCGAAATTGAATGGTGTTCGTTATTTCAATATTAATTTATAAAATATTTATAAATGTCCTTGAATATTAAAATTACTTCAAATAGACTTTTAATTGAAAGCATCTTTAAAGTATTCCTCTTGACACTTTGTATGACTTGCTTCCGAGAGATATTCCAACCCAACCAGTGTAAAGTATAAAAAAATATTAAATTTAATTAATGTTTTTGTTTCATATTATTGACCTGCACTATAAAAACAAAGAAGCTATCGTGTACAACGAAGACGACATATTTAAGCATACATATATAAAGCCTGGTTTTAGCTTGTCTTATAAATCTATACATAATGTTTATTATGGTCTGTAGACCAATATAGTAGTGTAATCTTGAAAGTTGATTATTTCACTTACCTCCACAACTTTCATCCTTTCACAGTGACCCTGCTCATCGAGGCTGAACAGCGCCAAATAAAGATCGAGTAATATTCAGTGAACTAATAAGCTAGTCGCGTTACATTAGTGAAATCATCCGTATGTTAACCTTGTTTCCCTCCTCAAATGGTATTCCGTCACTATACACGTCAACCTTAAATAAAGGACTATTAATAGATATTGAAAGCGACTTTTTGTTTAGTTATCGTCCACATGACCTAAAATATATTCGGAACTAGAAACTTTATCGTTTTGTCAATGGACTTACAAAAAAAAAACCACTGGTTGTTGAATGAGACGAGAGTACCGGTTGGTACATAATTTGCAACTATAGGTGGATGAATAAAATACTTATAGAGATATTGAAGTAAGAGTACCGGCGACGATAAATAAACAGCTATTTCTTTCTCCTTTTCTAGCGTAAAATAATAGAACAATGTTATTCAGAAAAATTTAATAGTCTCACAGAGCAACTGCCTCTTCCACTTTTATTGAGGACTTAAAATATTCGTTCAGTCGCCGCAATCTATATGAGTTGTTGGAAATGAAAGTTTTTTAATATTCTTTCAATATATGTGGATATTGAGATATATACCATCCGATCAATTTACAATTATTCCGCAACGTATTTATTAAGTGTACATAAACCCTTTGTAAAGCTTTCAAAACAAATAAAACCTTGAATTATAAAGTCTGTCAAAAAATCCCTTTTAAATATTGTGGTAGTGGATTATCCCTGAACATGTCCGTCCCCTATTCGCCACACTCGGACTGTAGCGCCCGCAGGAATTCTTGAATAATTTGACATTTGGTAAAAATGAATTTTAATGCCTAGCGACCGAAAGGGACGTCAGGGCCCCGAGGTGTCTTTACCCCATGTTTAATATACACGTTATATTATTCACACCCTCATGTTGGTATATTGAGTTATTTGTTCCACCAAGTCTCGTGTTGTATTTGTTTCTTATTACTTTTATATCATACACCCACAGTTATATTTTATATATATAACGCGTCTGTTGAACGTTCAATCTGTATAGTTTTATTCCCCGTCTATAAATCAATGCATCTACATACATCGTATAATGATATCGATCGTTACAAATCTACACAAATGGCGGATGGTAAATGCGATGGGGTGGCCGATGTCCGGGTTCGTTTTGAATTGCTGATTGCCTTTAAATAAGGTGCCTTTCGGGACTTGTTGCTTAGGGAAATAAAATCGGCTCGCTTTTAATGGAAAATGTTGACTTTCCAATGAATAATAAACTTCTCTAGGTAAAAAACTTTTTTAATTTAGAAAGTGACTGCAATATTGAAATATTTTCATAAAGAAACCTATCACATCTACATAATAACATAAAAAATGGTGTGTATAATTATAAATGACATAATATGTAAACCATGTTACTTAAGATTTTTATGCGCTAATCCTCCATCCTTGTCTCTATATGTTACTTATTGGCCTACTTCTTTGAATTTTATAAAATTAAATTATAATCCTTACTAAAATTATTGTATTAAACTTAATATTTATATTTAAAAAATGTAAGTTATTTACTTTCAATTTTAAAACTTTCATTTCAAAAGGTTATTTAAAAATTTTAATTAAATATCAATCTCTGCCAATTAGTAGCAGAGATAACTAAACGTACAGCTCTGCCAAATATTTAAACAATAACCTCACTATATATTTTATTTCCAATTACTTTGCCAATTTTGCTTAGCATTTAGAAATAGCAATAATATACGAGAATAATTATAAATTACAGAACAGAAATTTATCAGTTTATCAAATTTGAATACTGATGAAGTCTTTATATGGTGAAATTGATTTGGGTTGCATGATTCGTTGTATTGAAATAATAACAGAATAAGATAAACTGAGTGACGTTTTACCTGATGTAATTTCAATGAAAACTATAAATATATTATGTATTTTGGACTATAAATATATTATGTATTTTGAACTATTGATTATTATTATTAATAGGTATAGTACATATATGAATGTGATTTGTTTGTTCGTATTTTTTTCATATTTATTTTATTAAGTCGGTTTTAGTTGAAAGTGTTTTTATTGTTGTCTTAGTATATTAATGTTTCTTAATCTCTCCTTATTAATTCTTTTCTTTAAGACTGCTTTTATATTATTGTCATAGTTTTATAAAAGTGATTAACTTAAAGAATATTCTCATTTATTTCTTAAATTAAATAACGTCACGAAATTTATTTCCATATTTATGGTATTGAAGAAGCTGGCTCAGACTCTAAGCTGACTCCGACTATCCTCAAGCCGTCAGAAACTTATTAAGGAATAACTATCACGCTAAAAAAATAAAATCGGATGCTTAATATCTTTGAAAATGTAAGCAGCAACCAAAGATTAAATTTAAAGGGAGAATGTGTATTAAAAAGGGTCGTTTTCCAATGGTAACACATGAGAGAGTTTGTTACTATTTTTATGTTGTCAGGACTATTTAACTATTAGGTGTTAAGAGCTAGATAAGATATGTGCTAAATACCTGGATATAAGATCTCATACAATGTGATGTACACGGGTGAAACTTAACTAATTTAAGGTAACCGCCAACATGACTTGTTATTTCCGTGATTGTTTTAAAAGACAGATACGAAGTTATATATACATTTTTTTTTTATTTCAAGGAATTTTTCAGTTTTTCAATAAAGTTATTCATCATATTTTACAGACAAGACATTTTATTTTTAATAGATTCACAGTAAAAGTACTTTGTTTGCTCCATATTCTCTTTAAACAAGTTCAATATATTTTTCGTGGTTATATACAAAGGAATATACTTTGAAAATATACATTTTATTTAAGTTTTTTTTAAGTGGACCAAAGCGGAACGATAATGCATTTTACATTTGGTTGAAGAAAAAAACACTGAAATTTCATACAAGGACAATTCCATTTTTTGTTACTATGTTATTTTTTTAAACAAAGCAACGTTCAATTGTTATGTTAATATTATGCAAATAACTGTAAGACTTTGTGTTATAATGCTTACATCATGAACCCAAAATAGTGAATACATTCATACGTTTGTGAATAAAGTTGAAACAAGGTTTCGAGTATAATAACTCTTATGGAAATAAAAACAGATGATAATTTTGATTATCTAGAAGCATGCATCTTTAAGAAAGTCTATTAAAAATTAAAAATTACATTTTTAGGTTTGTTATTATTTACGAAGCAATTGAATGAAATCTTTACTTAAATTATAAGGAATACAAATAAAAAAGTACTTTTATATATTAGTTATAATTTTCTGAAAGACGATCAACTAAACTCCTTAAAATACTGTAATAAGATCCCAGCCAAGCTGATTAAACTTTGTTTGTAAAAAATAAACGTCTTCAGGTTTTTCTCTCCTATAAAATAAAATATAAAGTAATAATGTGTTGTAAAATTTAATATTTTATGTATATAATATTTGTGTTACAACTTTAGCATGCTAGTGTTGTAAAAACGTCACTAAGAGACAGTAAATCTTTTATCACAGCAACGAGACTCTCATTTCTTACTTAGATCGATGTGGTGTCATTGAACACTTAACTTTTATTATTTTTTATGAAATAGTGAATGTAACAATGAGAAAACAAAACATCTCAAAAGTTATAATATTTTCCATCGATGTTTAATTGTTTACCCAATATTAATGTTATGTAAAATATAAGTTTACAATTGAAATATATTAAGACTATTATACATTTTGTTATTTAAAGAAAGTTTGTACGACCTGTTCATGAGGTTGTATGATGTTGTTATTTTTTTTCACAAGTAATAACTTCTCCAGATGACGCTATATTCAACTGTACAGCTAGTTACTTACAAAGACGAAACCGAAACACCAAATAATTGTTAGTAGAAGTTACTAGATAACGAAGATAGTATACACACATATGGCCTGACCAGAATCAGTACTACAGCTACTACTACAGCTTCAAGAGTACTTCATGCGTAATACTTGATCAGTATTAACAATTCTTAATGCAATAATAATAATTAAAAACTGATTAGTTTTGATATTCACACTCACAGCTCTAATGAAATCTTCTCGTCTAGAAATTTCATTAACTAAATACGTGTTCATATGATACACATGTACGTCGTAATGTAAGTTAATATGGTGCAGATGATAATCAGGTCAACCGGAACCCTTTCACAATACACAAACTATATGTACTGTGAACAGCAGCTTTAATTAGGAAACCTCTTGATGTGTCTGTAATTAATAATATACATCAAACAAACAGATATATCAACAATAACAAAATATTTGTATTGAATACAATAAAAATACTTTCACAAAAAAAGGTTAAATGAAGTCACGGGGTATAAATAATAGAGACTTTACCAATAACTATAATGTTTATTCATAAGTAGGTATATAAAGGTAACTTGAGGATACTCTGTACGGATGGGTACATGCTAGCGAAACAACTACTGGTATGTAGGTACACGATAAACTTGATACTTTATTAGCGGACATGACATTTACAACATATGAATCTCTTCACAGATTTTAATGACTTCAGCGTGTATGTGCAAAGAGCATTCCTAAAATGATTATGTTTCATTAATTCTGCTTCAACATATCGTCAATAGATTACATCACGTTATATTCGCACAAAATACAAATTAAATTTAGATCTTACGAACAAATTTAAGTGTAATTAATGTAAACTTAAATAAGGAGTTGATTTTAGGATACTTTACATATAAGAAAATGAAGGATTTTATACAAACAGATATATTAATAATTATTGAACATGGAGTAAAAGTAACAACATTTTATCGTCGGAATATTGTGCAGACAAATATACTACAAGAACACAATGGTTTAACGTTAAACATAAAATAAATATGATGACTAGAAAAAAACTATCAAAATGCAAAGTCAGTCTTATGCGTCACAAAATTAATTATAGTTTTAAGATCAATTTATTATCAGAATGTAACTTAGTAACACAAACATTAAAACTTTTCATTGTAACAAAAAAATTCAAAGTTGCCTCAATGACTCACTTTGTCATCATCACACAAATCCAACCTTTGCAACTCAAACACATGTATGTAGGTGTACATAATGTAACCTGCATTAATTGTACAAAGTTCAGTTTAAAGTGTTTAATTTCTATTAACCGTAATACATTTCAGGGCAGATTCGTATAGTTATTTAAGTCTTTTCCATTTTTATACATCGATGTTAATATTGGATCTAAATTATGGTATTCCTTTCCAGATCGGGGCCGCAGAGTATTCGTTGGTTGTCGATTTATTCTGAAATATTATTGGTATATAAAAATCTATTTCGTTAGAAAAAATATTAAATGACACAACTAATTCAAAAGAAATACTTGCCTCACACCACTAGGATTATCAGACGATGAATGTGAAGAAGTCAGCGATAATGTTTCAATATAATCCGACATGTCAGATGTGCCGCTTGAAGTACTGTGAGTATCTAAAACACCTGAAATGAATATCATTATAAATAAACTTTAAATTAAATTTTATAAAAGTCACAAATGTATGTATATATGAAAATTAACCTTTGAACTGTTTCGGAGGTAAAATAGGAACTTCAGCTTCTGCAGAAGATGACTTGCCAGATGCATTATTTTTATGAATTTGCATAGGCTGGTCTCTTAAAGGGTCTGAGGACTTTGATTTTCTTGGCAGTGATGAATGTATGGATCCTGATAAATTACCTCGCAATCTTTTTTGAACTATGTAATGATAACGTGAATGCATTGACGTTAAAGGCATTTCATATTCTTGAAATTCGCCGCCGTGTTTCAGTGAACAACTCGAAACTCCTGAATCATTTGAACTTGAGGAATCTCTATTTCCACCTTTGCAAGGTACGCTGGAGGATCGTTTTATAGCAGCGTTATCCATATGCTTATTTCGTAAGTGTGGCATTTCTTTGGAGGGACTTTCTTCGGAAGTTTTATTATCAGACCCTGATGATTTACAACACTCGTAACATTCTCGGTCCTTATCACAATTCATGGAAAGACGATTTTCTAATACCAGATTCCTTAAAGTTTCCAACGAAGATGATGTAGCATGGCTTCCTATACTACTATCAAATTCTTTTAAATCTTCAAGGAGTCTTGCTGAATCTACGGAACAAGATCTCTTTTGAATACTTTCCTTACTTAATTCGTGAGCAACATCATAGCTTTTATTTCTATTTAGTGTTGGTATGCTAAAGGATTTTTCTATTTCCGTACGATTTAATTTTGTAATCGGGTGCCTTAAACTTTGTGACCAGTTGGGGTTTGGAGACATAGGCGTGTACCCAGGATTGTTTCCCAGAGTTTTTTTGACCATTACGCTGGTTACTTCACTTGGTGGTTCCATAAGTAAATATTCGTCACTTTTATTTTTGTTTTCATGTGTCAATGACTTACAGTGACCACATTTTAAACATAAGCGAGGTTTGATAGGTAGTGCAGTTCCAGTTAAGTCCAAATTAGAACTTAAGGCATCTAATTCGCTCTGCGTTACCCCAGCCTTTTTCAATAAGTCTTTAGCATTCTCATAATATTCCAAAGATAAAGCAAACTCAAGATTCTCATAGTTTGCATATGGACCCTCAAAATCTTTCTCTTCCTTTGGTCCTAAATTCTGATAATTAGTGGAAATTGGTTCATTCGGGTCTTCTGAATTATTTTCCTGCTGCGTCGCAGTAACTCGCCTATTTATTTTTCTTGAAATGTCTACAGTTGCATAAATAGCAGTATCATTGATTTGATTACTATTTAATAATACATCATCATTGTTTTCTTCTTTTGTACTTTTTCTGCAATAAGGAAGACTAATGAGGTTATTAGCCCAATTAGTGACTTTTTGACACGGACAATCAGCAGAAGGTAAATTTTCATCGCTTTCTACAATAAGAGGCTTCTTTTTAGAACCAAATTTAAGAATACATCCACAGTTTTTCTTAAGAACCAACGAGTCTGGTGAGGATGCTTTGGTTACTCGAAATAGATCTTCAGCTAAAGCTTTCTTTATCCTTTTTGGAGTATCATAATATTCTGAATTTTCAATCTGAAAAAAGATTTAAAATTTTTTATTACAAAATGTTTACTGTGAATAAATAAAATAAATACATACAATACAAAAAAAAGTTTTTAACCATACCTCACTATCTTTGGCGTATGACATTTTTGGGACGTCATAGTTTTCATATGGACCTACTTTTGGATTAATTTTGGGATTTGTTTCTTTAGTTGATAAAGGAACACATGTATTTTGCACTTTTTGTTCCAAGTGTTGAGGTTTTGGTGGTCTTTTTGGAGGTTGATCTTTACAATCACAAGAACTTGGATGATTTTTCATCAAGTTTGTGGTTGAGTATTCGCTACTGTTAGAGGATTTCTCTGAACCACTTTCGTGTAAGGCTTCCATCGTCCATGCGGGATTAAAATTTGCTTCTGGTCTTAAAGCTACCGTAGAACATCTGGACACAGATCCAAGTTTTGTTAAACAATTACTGCATCGTTCTAGAGTTATATGATCAGCTCCACTCCACGGTGGTTTTGCACCCATATCCGTATCGGGTATATTCTCGCAATTTTCGAAGTCTCGTTTTTCTGAAGAAGGCCAGAACGCTGAAGCTTCACTGCAATCTTCTCCAAAATAATTTTCCTCATACAGAGCACTTCCACCATCTTGTAATGAGTGCTCCAGAGTATTAAAGTCGGATAATCTCGTACTTGGACGTGACTTTGAGTCTCGATCTTGACCTGTACAAAATTGTAATAATATTATATGTTCGAGGTAAGGTTACACTTTTCCTTCGAAAACAGTAAAAATTATACAGCTTCCATTACCTCTTGGTGTGCGAGGTGTAATATTTCGTTGAGCTGCTTGATTAAATGCATCTGTGATGTCTTGAGCTTGGTCTGTAATTAACATGTGAAGTCCTTCTCCTTTGCCACAGTGCGAACCACCTTCGAAACAAAATCTTCCCTCCACCACGCCATACCGCCTGAAAGTAAAATATTAAATATAATATACAACAATGATTACAAAAGATATTTTTAACAAACCAGTTTTTACTTTTTATGTCTATTAATAAAAAAGACAGGAATCCCGTTATATTTATAAATGATTTTAAAACAAAATTGCTTTAAATTTAATAAGCAAACATAGCTTAAATTAACAAGCAAACGAGAATATAAGTAATTAGTAACATTGTATTATTTCTTTTTACAGTAAATCAGATAAAAAAATCTCTAACAACAACTCGATACTGATGAGATCTAAGACTTTCGCAAGTATTCATTTAAAAGAAATTAATATTATTCAGACTACTATCCGTATTTTATTCTTTGAAAACTACATACTCCCAACGTTTCAGTTACTTTTCAGCAACCCTGATCACGGGCAGACGAGATGTAAATGTGTGTCCCCGATATTATGTCCCCGAGATCTGATTTTACTTAATACTGATGTTCATTTTTAAGATTCTTGTAATTTGGCAACCTATACAAGCGGGGTAAGATGGCATGTCGACAAAATGTAGAATTGTGGCAAACGAAATGGTTGCAATGTCGGAAGTCCACGCCATTAACTTCTGGCGGCCAGACAAACTACATAAACCAACAGTTATAGTATTTATGTACTGGCTATGAAATTATAGACTTTATGGTCCATGTTTATGTGTCGACTGCATTTCTATTCAGTTGAAGTCCGTTTTATGGCCCTTTTTAGTTTTATTTCCTTTAACTCAAAGTGTGTCTTAAATATTTGATATTGTTTTTTACTACTTGAAATAATGGATTTTTTATCAGTGCTCTCCTTTAAATTTTAATAAATTATTTTTATACTTACCTTAAATGTGCCAGCTCCCATAAACCTAATATTCTTGGAGGAACGCCGCTTGTTAAAGCAAACTTTCTTCCTTGAAGATGTAATCTCGCAGGCCCAGCCAGTAACTTTCTTGATCCACCTCCTCCGATTATTACCAAAAATTCTTTAGAAGAACCAAGTTGCCCGCCAACTTTTACTTGCCAAGAAATCAATCTTTCTCTCGTTTCAAATGCTAATACTACTATCACATCTTGGCAAATTATTGCAATAGTATTTGATTCCTTGTCCAGTGTAAACCCCGATTCAAATCCGAGAAAGTGTTGGAGTGAGAGTGAAGCCTTTGTTTGTCCTTTTTTGAATCGGTCCTTAGGATCTCGATACAACTGCAAATGTAAACAGTCTGAAACAAAGGAAAACAAAATATTTTTGAAATCCTAAAATGTATATAATTAACACAATAACAAGAAAATTATGACTTAGTATTTGTAATTGATATTATATTTTTCTTAAATGCGAGGCAAGTATATTCCGTGAAACACAACTCTTGGAAACGATAATTAACGTCGGGTAGAGAAGGGCTTAACATGCGCCCCAATTACAGCAGGCGGTCAGAATAGTTCAATTAGCAAGGGTTTCTTTGAATCAAACCGAATTAGGGCTTAGTGAACCACAATATTGGATGTCACTAATGGACAATTGGATATTTTCAATAAAAAAAGAACTTTTGTTAGCTGTAGTAGATATAACAGTTTGAATGAATAGGTACTTATTTAATTTTGCTCTGTTTATTGAGCAAAACCAAAAATAAGTAAAAATGATGAAAAACTAAAATATCTTAGAGATGTATCATTTAAAGTATTTACATTTTACTAATATATATGATTATAGTAACTATAGTTTATTAAGTTTAATTCGGAGGATGTATTAAACGTGTTGATCGAGCCCGCATGGGATACAAAACGTCGTAAACCGAGTAAAAACATGGGACTGCTTTTATCCGCTTTTTGGGAATATCGGTAAATCTTTCCGATTTATTTTTGGCCGTTACGTAAAGTTTGTGTTAAGTCAATGTTATAACTTTGTGTTTTAAGTTTTTTGATGAATCTATTTCATTTCAGTATTTGTTTACAATCTATATAACAAATTGTCATAAAGACTCTCTAGTATTTTTTTATATCTTCTGTTAATAATAAATATCTTAGATAAGTCAGGAGTGATCTTTATGATACTTGCTAACCCTTAATACTGAGAGGTTAAACTTGAGAATTTCAAAAGATAAACTTCTATTTCGCAGTTTATTCAGCTATTACTAACTGTAATCCTCTTTGTTCTTGGGGGACCAGAACATAAAAAAATCTGATCTCATAAGAGTAGGACTCAACCGGCTTATTAATTAAACTCAGCAACTCTCGTAATTGCCGTTGAAAGTTCTTCTAATTACTTTTAAAAACGAGAACGGGTAATTTTATCTACATTTTTAAAAGCACTCAAATTTTCTCATTTAGTATTTTTTTATTTAGATTTGAAAGGAAATTCTTATTCAGGTAATTCTTTTCTAATTAATAGGGTAGCTTCATTTCATTTTAATATATTATAAACAATGTGCAACAATGTTAGAAATACTGAAGTGTTACATAAGTTTATTTATTGTTATTAAAGTATTAGTTTCTATTTATTAGGTTATTTTTATTTAAATATTTATTTTTATATTTCTTTATTTTAAATCAATAACATTTATAAGGTAAACGATAGAAATTAAAAAGGTCATCTTGTCACTGAACGCAAATATTATATTTCCAGGCAGTCGAAGGACACAGAACATAAAATAAATACCCGTAGGACAAATTGCAATAATTTTTATCAACGTATCATTAATGTTTTAACAATTTAATTGAGCAATAGATAAATAGGTAGTCTCTTTTCTTAAACATGAACACTGGTCGATATTGAAAACAATAAACCGCTATCTATTTGAAGGGATCCTTTTAAAATAGGTTTTTCCATTTTAGTTGTGTGTTTTCTTATGAATTATTAGGTATAATAAGAAATATTTTTCTCTTTAGCAATAAATAATCTTTTCTTTGAAGTGAACGTTTGTACTTTACTTAATTAGTTTCTTTCTCTAGCTACACATCAAGAGGTTGAGCCGCGAGCGATCACCTAAATAATTATAACCAGGAGCTTTTGTTTTTGTTCAACCACCTTACTTCAATTATATACTTCCAAACATTGCGTTCCCTTTGAGACGAAACTTCTCGACAATCCATGGATTCAAGGTGCGGTTGCCGGGTCTGTCATACAAATATACAAAAAATATATCTCCGTAATCATTTTACTAAAAGTTACTATGATTAAGTGTTGTATGTAGGTGTACAGTACAATCTTTAAATCCTTTAAAATTAATGTCACAGTACGAGATTAAAGTTATGCTTAAAGCGTCTAAAGTCTAATCACCTATCCGGTACAATCACGATCACAATCACAATCCCGAGTTCCCGTTACCTCGATCCGACAATTCGCCAACTTGTTTCCATTAGGCAACACCCCGTTTTTCCTTCGAGACTTCACCCGATGAGTCGGCTTTGCCAAACTTTTGCGAATACATTAGCTTTGAAAAGCGACAAAACTGATAAATTCGACTTGACGTTCCCTAACTTTCTAACTTCTGTTTCTATTCCATTAATAATATCCCAGTCCATTACGTAACCGATATTGAATTCTCTCACAGTACAGATACCAAAGCATCGTTGAATGTTGTTCTGAAATATGCATCGCAAATTCTAATTGTAACAGACTTTGTAAAAATAAATGGTAGTGGAATTCGTTAGCTCTTTGACACCTTACACTGAAAAGGATTACCTCCCTGTAATTGTAAACAGAATAAAATTAAATGGAGCAGAGATATACACATTGTTTAGTTACCAGGTAACCGACCGGTTCACACGTTTGGATTTATCTAAATAAACACTGAGTATTAGAAGAAATAAAAACAAGCTTCAGCATTAAAGAGCGGTATCGAAATTGAGATTGATGATACATTTACAATGTTTGAACCTGCATTAGGCTAGGAAATAAAAAGGGAACAAAACCGAGCGTCGCGTCATGGCGACTTGAGAAACGAAATTGATATAGATGATCTCAATAAATACATCACAGAGTTATTAGTTTTATGTCTTACAATATTTTTATGAATATTATAAATGATGAATACTGATTTTAATGAAAAAAATAAATGACAGATTGTTCCGATGACGTCAAAGAAAACAAAGCTCCCAATGATAAGAGTCATTCGTCGTCGGCTTGTCGTAATTTGTCTTCTATCTTTCATTGGTGCGAATTTGTTGAACTTTGTACTTTTGTTATTAAGGTCTTTGACTAATGTTCGGAAGTGTCATTTTATATTAACAAATGTTCCGTTTGTATTCAAAATTTGGATGTTTTACAACTTCCTTTTGATTTTATATTTGCCTTAAATCAAAACTTTGGATTGTTTATGTAAAGAAATATAAAATTTTCCAGCTTCCTCTAATAACAAAATATTTATGATATCACAGTAATCAGTTTCAAAAAAACCCACAAAATGTGAACATTATTTCGTAATTAGATGCAAAACTAAAATTAACGATATTTAGGAGATCGCAAAATCAAAATTGTAACGATAATGGTAAAGCATTAGGTCATGCATAATTAAATGCCCTCATATTTCCATCCAACGGGTTAAATCATTACCAATCGGCTAATGAATACGCCAAATAGATCGCTTCGTTGATTAGAGCTGTTTGTTTTCTATCAATACATTATGCAGCTGTCTGTGGCCAATGTAAAAGACAATTTTACATTGTATTCAAATTATATCTGCTAGTTGAAGAACACTTTATATCTATTAATACTGTCTTACTTTATATAACTGTACCTACCTAATTTATCTGTTCTTCTCTCATCATAATATCTTTTTACCTTGCAATAGTTTATTAGGATTAATACCAGCTTCGATGTAATCCTAAATCTACTCAAGTATGATTTTCCCGTCACATTTAATTTCGTTGGCATGCAAAATTGTGTGACTTAAAACGAAACGAAACGAAACGAAATCTTATCTTATAATGTGGATTAAATTAATAACTTATTTAATATTTGTAAACTATAGAATAGAGATCATTTGTTACACTCACAAACAACTCTTTTCAGAACACTGAAATACTAACTTTATGTATTATATATAAGGTTCATTATAGAATGTTATATTATATTTAGGCCAATTCATATTTGTACCGATACCAAAACAATCAATGTAATGATTTTTAACTAGTGAACATTGTATTGTTATATATGTAAAGTCACTAACGATTCTTAATAATAATATGTATTGCGTATACTCACTGATTATTGAAATTAATTTAAAGCTGTTGTTTGTCTAATATACCTATATTTGATATTAATATTTAGAACTATTAATAACAAAGGAAAATATAAAAAGGTCGAAAAATGATTCAGAGTATATATGAAAATCACTGGAATTGGTTTTATTCAATATTTAAAATAATAAATTACGGTTCGCTTAACTTAATTTTATTTTATTCCGATAAATTATTTGTGCTCAATATTATCAGAATATTGGACTTAATCTGGAGAGTAAATAATGACAGTAATTGAAATATACGTTGCCATTGCACTGGGTTATTGACGGCCAGTTTGTTTAACGACGCTGGCTCGTGCTCGTGCCTCGTCCTCGGATCATAATTTATAGCTACCGAGACTAACAGACTGTGAGCCGAGCAGCCTTGAGGACCTCTATACGCCTTACTATTAAAACCATCAATTTGAACGAGTATAAGCTACATTGACTGTATCAAATTATTATGTGCATTGTGAGGTAGTAAATATTGGAAACTGTATATAGTAAGACTCATTACATTAATTGTATGTATGAGAATACAATGGATTCTCAGTCTTCTTTGCTTTTTAGCCCTAAGTCTTTTGTATTTGATTTTATTAATATGATAAGTTTAGTAAGAACATTCTCTTTAATAATTTTCGTTACTGTTTTAAGAAACAACTTCTTATATAATTCTTGTACAAAGAATTTTATCTGTTTTTATTCTCCACCCACCCTGAGAGTCTCTCTTTTTAACTTTTCATCTTAATATGAAACTAACCTACTTACCAGACTCCGCAACTCTAAAAATCCCTCGACGACTTTTTAGAATCCTTTACATGCAACGTCGTAATGAAATTCTTCAACGGTCTCGTTTATCATACCTAACATACAACTTTACCAAAAAGAAAAATGTTAGGTTTAATTAAAAATATGTGTTTATATTTGATAATTCAGATGGATGATCCTAGAGACCTCTCCCACATATATCAATGATAGATGGATTAAGATGTTATGATCACAGTAAGTGAAGTCTTCCAAAGGTTTATTACATTTCCCATGTAAGCATTTGGTTACAAATCGATGTATCGCAGACAACATCTTTAAGCAGGCGGGAAGCTGACTGCGCGCCGCCAAACTCAGATAAATGATACAACACTACTCCACGAACCTTGATCTTTGGATGCGGCCAACACTCTGGAGATAACAATATATTACATGGACTGTTGACGGCTTGTTTGTATATAACATTTATTAAGAGATTTATAATATTGTTGAGTAACAAAAAATGAGAACAAAGAGACGTATTCTTATATAATTTTAAGACTATAAAGTAAAAATTATAAGGGAATATTGCAAAAGGGTGAATGTAAAAACATATAACTCGTGGAACTACCATAACAATATAATAAAAGGTGTAAATTATATGTCACGGTTCTGATAATGAGCCAGACTTAGTATAATAATTCACAGTGGTTCTTCACATAGGTAAATCTTGTATTAATCACTGTATTATCAACTTTATTGTTATAATAAGTAATGTATAAAGTATGTTTTTTATGAGACGGCCAATCCGATTTTCCTTCATCCAGCGCGTCGTTAGATCGTATCAGCGGTCCTCCCCCCGTCCTACATAATCGGATCGGAATAATGTTCGATATTATTTGCCTAAGATATAAACTGCGCCACGTCATATCAGCTTCGTGACGAATTAATCAGATTCTCTTAATAGGGTTGTGTGGTAGCGTGATATAGCTATTAGGGATTATCTCTGTCTGCTTTAAAAGCTAATTAAACTCGCACTCAAAATACGTTTTTAGGAAGATGGGATTTTTGTGTTCATTATGAAATGTTTTTATCTTTAATATATTAACATCGTTTTGTATGTTATCGTCATGAATCGTTCCGATTGACGTATAACATGGAATACTCAGTGAAACAATTTAGTTTGCCGGACAATGACCACAGTCGATTGTTTTTAAATTTATCTGTAGATTGAATTTAAATGAATTGTACTATAAAACTAAACCATTGTTGGAACGAATAGAATATAGGAATGAATACATTTTGAAAAATATTTATTAGTTTGTTAACTTTAAAAAATACGTTTTACATTTGGTGATTTTTTCCTGAATAAATGACGGTAATTAATTGGTAAAAACTTCATTTAAATCGTCTTTCTGTAGATCGTAACGTGTATCTGTATACTGTATCGATCTTGTTTCAATTTATAATTCCTATTGTTGTATTTCATTGTAACTTTAGGTACATAAACACGATAATCCCGCCTATGAAATGTGAGCGTGTTCTCGATACAAAGTAATTAATATACAATTAGTTACTTGTACCTGCGAAATGATATATATATATATATATATATATATATATATATATATATATATATATTATGTATTATTTGATGTATTACGGGTTTTTCTAATTTATATTATGTATATATGAATGTTTCAAATAAATAAATACTGTTTTCATATCATGTGTTTGTTAGAAATTCATTAATTTTAAATCATAGACTAATTTAAACTTAACCGATACACAAAATACTTGAAATTGTGAACAGCCATTGTGCGGAATGAAAAATTCTGATGAAATTAAATCGCTAAAAAATAATGGCTATAAATTTTCAGTAACGGAAAAAATAAACTTGTTAAATAACGAAGTAAAGTCGACAAGAAAAATGTAAATTTACTTTAACGAAGCAGATCCACTTTTTATTTCTCCACTCTGTTTTGTTTGACCACGGGTGTAAATACGACAACGCTAATTGTAGACTCGTTAAGTAAAATTAAACTTTATGTCCAAGTAATAAGGTGCACGTATTGTGTATAATACTTAATACTTCGTGTTCACTGTTTCGACCGTGATAAGGGTTCCTTGGAAGTACTTTCATATTTATTTAATGTCGCCGTCTGGTTGCTTATAAATTAATAGCTTTTGATTCGAACAATCGCTGTGTGCTTCTCATACTAATTATTATTTATTTGTAACTCATTCAGCTTCACACTAAACCTCTAATTGTTCTAATGGTACACACATTTAATTAAATTAATATTGAAATTGAACTTAATATTACTGATTGAATATCTATACTCAGAAACTAGACTGTATTCACTATACTATACTAGACTAGACTCGTCATCAGCCTATCAGAGCCCACTGTTGAGCAAAGGCCTCTTTCTCACATGGA
>DVQO01000131.1:0-28718 GCA_018231785.1 Danaus gilippus
AGCCAGCCCATGTTCGAGCTGTAGTAACTTAACCACAGCTAGGCTCTACCACCTTCAAAAGTTGTTGAGCTCCTTCAATTAAGGCTCTAAATGATTTATTTTCTACTATAGACACAGGGGACATTGTGTCAACAACAAAGTTTACTATCAATTTATCCAGGTTTACTGACTTCTGTAGACAATTTGAAAGAATACTTTGCTTCATTTTTTTGAACTACTTGCGGTACTAATGTTATCAGAATCTGCAACACTGCTCTTTCTTTTCTTTGTATGCTGGGATTTCAATTGTTCATACTCTTTTAAAAGATTATCATGGCCTTTTCTCTAAAAAAAAAATAACAACCAGGTTAATTATTTAAAAACAAAGAAAAATTACATAATTACCTATTGTTAAAAAAATAATAGTAACTAATAGGTATCCTATAGCTATGTAAATATCATATCATACAAAAACAAATTTTCATAGGTAATAAATACTTACTTTAATATGATTTAAGAAGTTTGTTGTTGCGTGCAGACTTCCCTTCAGTGTTTTTGAACATATCTTACAAACAGCACTTATATTACTTTCATGATCAGCCTCTTTCTTCACGTCTTTAAAACAGTGCCTTAATATAAATAGTAGATTAGGGTTATCCCTGAAATAAAATCAAAAACGTATTATTTATTTAATCTTACAATAACCAGTAGCCAGTATTCATAAGCTTTACTGGTTTTACATTCATTATATTGTTAGTGAATGGTAACACATTGACACAAAACATACATTATGATCATAGCAACCTTTCAACTAATGAAATTGGGCTTAGTTTGTACAGTAGATATTAACACTATGTTCAGTTATTAATTATTATAGTATTTTTATTGGCAGTTTATTGTAATAGGTATAAAACTTAAAATCATTTTTAGTTAGTTGACGTCTTTTCTTTTTAGTATGCATTTTATTTGTATTTCAGTAAATACTTACATTTTTTTGCAAAGTAAAAATTGTAAATAGAAATGTGTCGTTTCAACTGTTCTGCTTCTCCGGTAACATGACTTTTTAGATAATGCAATTTTTGGACATTGTCTAATGAATAATTTTTATGAACCAATGATACAAAAAGATCGTGAAATGTTATCCAGTCTTCATAATTACCGTTAATCATGGGAATAGCAATCTTGGGTAGTTTACCTAATGAATTTGACAATTTATTTAAAGAAGGCCCTTCACTATTTTGTACTGGGTCGAAAACAACTCTTATTTTATTAAGCGTCGTTTTCATTAAAGTTTTATATGTGATGTAAGCATCTTCTGCATTATCATAAATATCAAGAATTTTTCAGTTTAGTATTGCTGTCCTTAAATGACTCCCAATCCTGTTCCAATAATTCTTGTCGAGTTTCTATGTCTTCTACAGTTAATCTCTCCTTTGGGCTTTTCTTAAAATTTACTTTATTGATCCTATTTTGAAAACCCTTTATAACGCTCATTAAACCTTCCATGTTAAGTAAAACCTTCTGAATTATTACAACTTTAAAATGTATATAAATTAAAACTTAATCTTCCTAAAACTATCCAATCCAAAATAAACTAGT
This sequence comes from Danaus gilippus, assembly GCA_018231785.1. NCBI lineage: Eukaryota > Metazoa > Arthropoda > Insecta > Lepidoptera > Nymphalidae > Danaus > Danaus gilippus. The sequence continues at coordinate 1,579 of DVQO01000131.1, forward strand.
GTATTCAACTTATCACAAATCGACTGTTTTCTAATTTCTATTAAGTCTAACTAAATACAACTGTTATATGTTCTTTAAATATTTGAAGTCCAAACTAACTTCATAAATCATAATATTTTACAAGTGTTTTGACACTAATGCTACAAAGTCTAGTCGAAATCGGGCGTAGGTTCCTCGTTCCGTTGTTTTTTTTACAATTATTCTAAGTTCTACACTAACATGCACAATCATCTAATCACTAAAATAACTATAAGTCCCAAAATTCTTCCTGAATACTTAAAGAATTTATTTTAACTGCAATTAACTAAGGTTCTAAGTTACATAAATTTAACATAAAAATCAATTTTACTGACAGTTGCACTACACTTTAGCACTTTCCTGTTTGATTCGAATGTAGCGCCTCCCGTGGCGTTACGATAATTTTGATCTTCTTAAGAACTCAATGTGACGTCCTCTTAATGATGTTACGTTGAACTGGCCGAGGATGGTCTTCCTCAGTTGAACTGGATTGCAAGTGTCGCTATTACTAGCTTCATAACACACAACAATCTTTGAGAGCTTGGACTGTCTATTTAGGCACCAATGGCTTCCTCTGCATACTACGAGTACTTTTGCTGCAGCGATCCACTGCGAGTGCACGTACAAAGCTGACTCTTAAGCCGAGCTCACCCTATCATGAGATATCCCGATGTTTGGAGTTCCGGCTCAAAGGACCAATGTTTGATCTAATGGCTGATCTCACACACACACTACTCACTTGCAAAAATGTTGTGTATACAAAGGGGGTTATATAATTAAAACCACACCGTACACTGATCTTGTGAAAGTATATTTGTGATCAACTAATTATAGTAAAAACATGAATGACCTTAAGCAAATCGGTTCGTATATTTAATATCGCGATCTATCTCGGATGAAACGCCATCTCGTTCTCACCGAGGTGAATTTATTTTTCTTGATATATTGCTTTGAACAGATAGTTTGTTCATCATCTACGGCTTTAATTCCACTTATCAGGTAGTATGTTAGTAAATCACTGTTTAAGGCGATAAGGCTCAATTTTGAATGTGCGGAAATATTCGTAATGAAGAGACGTGTGAGGGTTGTAGTGGCTTATTAGTATCTAATATTTAAAAATTTACAAAGCAGTGGACTGTATCACATATACCCACATAATTATGAATACAAATAATATTGACTTCTAATATAGAACGATCAGCTGTTTGATGCGTCTTATCTTAGACAACCACTATCTAGTCATTAATGTATGATGTTAGATGTTTATGTTCCAGCGGACGGTCTTGATAACTCAACAAATGATAAGACGATCCGAACACCACAGAACGGCGAGAAGAACGAGACTCACTCCGCGAAACGGAAGAGGAGAAGAATTAACGCCTGGTCAAAGGGACTGGTGGTGAAGCGACAGAAAACACAGAGGGTTAGTATATAATGAATGACATATTGTAAGCTAAGACAGTTTTATTACTGACTACTTCTTTAAACGACTAAGGTCTTCTCATTAATGAGAGTAATAAAGTAGAATTCAGAATTTATCAATGCTAAATATCATTATAATGTCTACTTATCAATGTTTCCAGAATTTTAAGGATTCATCACTGGCGGTAACGGATGAAGAGTGTAAGGAAAACCAGCCGATAACATCCACCCCGCTACCTAACGGGTCTTGTAGCTCGGGCTCCGACGACGACGCGCCTCTCAGACGACCGGCGGCCGACCCGCTCGAGAACAATGACAAGGACTATCACAACCACGTGCGGGACAGGTGATACACACACACACACACACACATTTATATATATAAATGTAATACATCCATACATACATACTATTCTTTGCATACGTGGTCATATCCAATTTTCTCTTTCTTAAGATGTCACATCTTTAAATTATTTTATACTGAATCGTAATTACTATATAATAGCTTGCATATATTATATACATTTGTTTCGTTTTGTTAATTCAATTTCTAGCCAGGATAACAAACCTCAGACTATTGGGACGGAGGTTTTTATGTTTAGTACTACAGATAATTACTCAGAATACTTTCGACTAGTTTTATCTCCTAAATTTCAAATTTATCCAAAATCCATGGTCCTGAAAACATAGACACCATTCTCAAAGATGTAGTTGAAATCCTTTTTATGCTGAACTGAAAAAACTGTTTTCACAATAAGTGTAGATTAAAATTTGAGTAATGGCAACGACTTGGTTAGAAATGATTCTCTGGTTATGTCTTTATAGTAAAGAGTTTAATTTCGTTTAATTTTGACAAAACAGATTTAATGTTTTAGAAATAAATTACAAAACAAAACAAAAAATTTTGTCCTCACGGCTTATCATTCATTCCGCAAAATTTTGAACTCGGTAACATGAGTATAACACAAGATCTTACGTATCTAATTCCATTTTTTAATATATGTTAAATATCAAACAATAGCTTGCAATTACACTATGTATTGGTTACAGCCCAGCAAAAACAGAGAAGTCACCAACGAAACAATCACCAAAGAAAAGAAATTCAGGTCACGAGGCCTCTAGTGGAGGTACGTACAGTTACATACTAACAATTATTAAAAAAAAACAGGGCCTTCGATAAGTCTGCTAAATATATGAGAGTTCATATCTTGGATGTATTAAAAAGTTAAATTTTGCTTTTTACTTAACCACAGAATAAATCATAGAATTATCAAAAATAAACGAGATTCAAGAGAACTTTATTGCTTATTTGAAGTGTAGTTTAAATCTAGTTTAAAAATTATTGATAGATAAAATGTGATAATCTGCATTGCGTGCTTTTTAAAGAGACAGTCAATTGGAATAGAAGACAAAAAAACATTACATATATTAATATATTTTTTGTCATGGCATAAAAATGGTATTGCTGTTTTTATATTTATTTGCCATATCTTTTTCTTAAAGCACACATTATTCATTTAACCCTGGTCCTATTGAGATGTCCATTAAAGTTTTGTACAAGTGGTAGCTAAATGGAAGATGTCTGAATATTGCAAACTGATAATATTAGAGATTATACATAATTAAAAGAATTGTTCTCTAAATTTCCAGATTCAGAGAAGGTACTGATAAACAAGACTGAACTAGATAATCTACTGTATAAAAACGCCAAGTCCCTAAGGAGCATCGGCCTCACAGCGTTACTTGATCTACACGAACAACTCGCGGCCGTTGTTCACTCGTACAGCGACAAATACGATAGGAACAAACTGCCAAACGAACTGAACACCATCATAACGAGGTACATACAGTTGGCGAAGAAGTGAATTGACAACCGGCCTTGCTGTCAAAATTACCCTTCAGACCCATCTGCCAGTGTGAATTAAGATCTGTCAATCCGATTATACAATAGCAGCTGGGTCTAAAAAAGACAATAGCTTATATAATAATTAATATTCCTAACTTGAATTTATCTAGCCCTCGAACTATCCAAAGCCGTCCAAAGTTAAAGTAATTGATTTTTTTTGACAGAAGGCTAGTAAGGTTGGGTTGGGATTAATATGTTCCATTTAAATGTTGGATGTCATATTGAACTCGAAGATGAATGAGAACAGTATTCAAAGCTTTTGTTTGTGGTGTTCTAATTAAAAAATACTCTTTTAAGTAAAATATCTCGAAATAAATTTTAGATGTTTCCTTTGGTTGTACATTTTCGATATAACTTTTGAAAAGAAGAACAAGTTGTTGATGTCAATTTATTGTAACCGTTTACAATAACAGCCAAATAGCACTATCTAGAGTCTAGACCGACAGTCTGGACCCGGTCTGTGATAGAAGTAGAATTGTATATATCATAGTTAATAAAATATCTAATTTCTCACTCATTATCATATTTCATGTCCATAACTTCGATATTGTATCTTATGTGGTTGTAATAAGGTTTATAATAGCTGTGGTTTTAAGGGAATGCGGTTTAGGAAAATGGGTTCAAAGCATGTCCGTGGGTCGAGAAATACATAAAGGGTTTAATTATATTTAATGTTTATGAATAGAAATAAAATAATAATAATTTTCTCATCTGGCTTTTATATATAAAAAATAAAAGTCTATAAAAAAATATATAATTAATATATAGTAAAAGTAAATAAATAAAATGCTTTTGATTCTCTAAACTCATTAAAACCAGGTTGTGAAAACTGAAATATACTTTTGCTTTTAGTGTTAAATGCGTATATATTTTTTAATCGTCCAAAATGCAAATGGCGGGTGTCCATACAGTTTCATTTATTATGGTCAATCCATATTATATAAATATATCTCTTTTGTTTCATATTAAAAAGCATTTCTCATATCCCATATAAAAAAATTACTATGCTTATAAACTAATTTATTATTATTATTTTTAATGTATATTTAAAGCACCTAAAGAATTTATACAATACTGCCACTAACTTAATTGTTTACCAAAAGGCTGAGACAGGAAATATATTATGTACTGTAATAAAATGAGCTTATGTATTCAATGTGCGGTTAAAATGAAAATGTTCATGCTTAGAATAAGACTTGTCTTAACACTTAACTATTATTTTATTCAATTTAAACTAATTAACATTTGTATTGTGTAATTATTTAATGGACACTAGCGACCTCTGGTGTATATTAATACTTTCGTTGATTTTGATCCAATTCAATATGTCCAATCATTTCTTTCGATATCAAACAGCAGTGGACCTTATAAATTGCTTGATTACATTGGTTTTATTGAACTTTTTACTCTATTTGACATACATATATTATTGTTATTACTAAAATATTATTTTGTGTGATTTTTCTATTAATAAAATGTATGGGTTAAAAAAAATATACTGACATAATGAAATGTACGTTTAGAACTATGAGCACGGTTTATCAAACGGTATGTTTCCATTCAGAATGTGAAAAAATTGAACAAAATAATATTTTTTTAATAATAATGAGATGTTCTAATTTTTTTTGGCTGTCTCATGCAACACTCAGACACTATTATGTGTTCTCAATGTGTTTTTTGTTTGTCTGACAAATGTTTTATATTCCGCTGTTTCGCTCTTTTTTTGTTGTCTGTACAAATATTACCATCTTTTGTTCATCATGAGATAGTTTTTGCTGTTGGGTTATGATACTAAAAGAAATTTAGAGTTCGATTTGGGACAATTTGAGAACATTTATAATGGATAATTTGGAAAAATGCAATTTGATATTTAATATTATTTTTGTATCATTTTTATTTATATTTATAATATAAATATATAATAATATTTACTTTAACGCTGTTTGGTATCGAAATAAATATTTAGAAGTAAAATATTAAAAGTTTATTTTCATTCAAAATGTATGCTGATTTCTCTTCATTCATTTTAATTATTTAAATTAATATGTAGTACTTAATAACTTTATAACACTAATGTTCTCTTATTATTATAACTCATTAATTTTTTAATATGTCCATATAATATTTGTTGTAAATACATTTAATTTATGTATTTGCATTATTTTTTTTATTTGATTCTATATAAAACTGTGTGATATGAAAATACAAAAGCACATAAATAAAATAGTTACCTCAAAAGAATTACTTGGAAAAATATGTAGTTATGATATAATAGTGTTTGATAAGAATTCTGCCATATCCTGACCGATGGTGGTTGTTTTGATCGAGTATTGTTCTGTTGTTACCATTTCTCTATACAGTTAACTGATGTCATATCAGTTGGAACGATGTAAATTTACAATAAATAGTTATAATTGTTGCAATGACTTTGATAATTATCATTGAATTTTATTGTATGGTTCAAACGAATTTTTAGAATTAATGTATTGTAAGAGCGTGTGCAGTATCAAACACTGTTTGTATAGAATAATTATTGATATAATAACATTTCTTGATTAATTAAAAAAAGTTATTGGCACGTCTTAGCGACTTACAGCAGTGCTTCTAGTATTTTATTTGAGTATAATAAAGTTTTTGTTACTATTTTAATTTTGGAAATATTTCTTCTATAAATTAATATTCAGTAAATATTGTTCATACAAAATAAACGCTAATTGTTCGAAATTAAATATCTTTACTATGTCAATTTAAAGTTTATAAATATGACCTTATAAAGATTTTACAAAAAATAGATTGATATGGAAATTTTTAGTTGTATGGGAGAAAAAAGCTTGCCATTGATTTAGTTTTTTCATTATAGTGTTGCCAATAATAAAATTAATAACTTTACAGCCAATATTGAAAATAAATTTGTTTTGGGAGATGTTAATCAAAATATTTTAAAAATAAAGTTGAACTGGTTATAAGATTAGATATTGTTGATCGAAATCTTATTGTATTATAAGGTTTGTGGTCCATTTTGGCGTTGATTTTAATTGCTTTCTCCATTCTTTTGTGTTGTTTATTAAAATATAATACACTGTGAAAATTAAGTAATTGATGGCAACCGAATTACAGCTTTAATAATTTATAACAAATATAATTCTCATTTCATTATAAAACTGATTTTAAATTAATTGATTTCACGCGTATTTTTAATGGTTATTTTTGTATTTTTTCGTTTTTTAAGAAATTTGTTTTTAATAAAATTATTTTAGAGTGGAATTAGGTTTAGTTAGTTATTATTGAATATTATCTTATTTATGTCTTTAAAAGCTTTGAGATTAATGGTTTTGTTTTGTAATTGAATTGGCCTAAATAAAAATTTATCATGATATAATTAATTGCATTAAATAAATGGTATAGAAGATAATGCATGTTTGATACTGCAAGTTATTGTTATTTCAATGAATCTGCTTGCATTTGCTCAATCTGGTGTAACATTGTGAGCGACCACCGTTAGTGTATATTTGTATTTATAAAATTGTATTTAATAAAAATAAAAGGGTATGCCTTCATGTGATAACTAAATATGTGTGTTTTAATTTCTAATATAATTCATTTTATTGATATTTTTTATTTAATATTTTTCTTAAAGCTACTGGAACTCGTAATGGAGCATTGCAGTATATTTTCGTTCTTTTTGATTAATTTATCATTCGACATTTTCAGTTCAAATATTAATTTAAAATTTGCTTTAATGTTAGAAAGGTAACATTATACAAATTTCATGTTTGACTGTATTTTTTCACATTTTTGTTATTTATCTTATTTTATCATATGCCATAAAATTAGTTTCGTCTTTTAGAACTACTTATATTTTATTAAAATTTTGCCTTAATTTATAAACCAATTGACTAAAAGTTGCGAAAGTATCGCTTGGGACAGATTATTAAAAATTTATTCGCAATAATACGAAGTTTATCTTGGGCACAAAATGAAGGTTAGTTAAAGACCTAAGTACAAATGTTCTTCGATTGATAAAATTGTTAAAACAGAAACGGCTCATATATTATACAATTATTAGAAAAGAATATAAAAGTAATAACAGCATGATGCTTTTTTTTTATTTGGAGTTAATTTTTTTAATAGTTACGTTAAATGCTTATATCAGTGTTTTATCTTTTATTCTGTGGCCATAGAATTGTGTAAAGTTCAAAATATATACTTATATAATATTATTCATGAATATTGAGCACAAATTGTCGTCAGGCAGCAATGAAACATCTTAGCGGTATTTCATATTTTTATTTTTACATTTTACGTCGGTGACCGTAAACGAATTTTACTACATCGCTCCATCGTTTCAATTACACGTTAAAATGGTACTAGAACATAAATATTTTTTTCGTATTTATTTTTAAGATCAAATAGATAATCTTTTTTACATCCTAATGTAACGATATCATTTAATTTATTTTGTAATTATATTAGGCAAATACAACAAATGAAATTACACAACTTATAATTATATCTTTATCGGGAGAACAATTATTCTAAGCTAAAAATAATAATATTATTATTTTTTATAAATACTCGTAACAAAAATGAAGGAACTAAAATATTTGATTTCTACTAAATTAATACAATCACATTTTTATAAACTAAAACATACATAAATTCTTATGTTTATGTCCCTATTAAATTTACGTCCTTACATTTGGCTCTTGGTGATAATTGTTTGCAATACACAAAATTAAAACATCAACTTTGAAAAACCATTAAGTAAATATAACAAATGTGTTCATAGGAAATGTAAAGAAAAGGCAACATCATAGATCTGTACAACCAAAACAATTATAAACTATGTTCTATGAGATTCCTATTGCTTATAGAAAAATAATTAAAATATGTTATAATAGTCACTATATCCTCCGTCGCACACATTAACAAATAACAAACTTAATTAAAAACGTTTCGATTAAAACTTTAACAAAATCACTCTAATACTGCTGGATTTGTACGAATTAGGTAAAGTTTACAAATGACGACGAAATTTGCGATCACAAGTCACTATACAACATAAAACTACTTTGACAGATAAAATAAAAAAACAGTTACGGAAAGAAAGTGAATTGAGAACGACTGCTGATATTATAATTTAATTTTTTGGCACATGCATTTAATATATTATACTAAATTGAAACGATATTGAATGTACTTTTAATTAATACAGCCGTCTCCATTAATTTCCATATAAAAAAAATATATTTAGCTACATTAAAACTTTATTATACGCCCATAGAGATGAGAAAGTGGTTTAATTTAATATTGAAATCGACTTTCAGTTTTAACAATAGAAGCGGAAAGAAAACACAGAAAAGAGCAGTAATTATACAATCTGTTAAACTATAGGTACATATTATGACAATTATACAATTCGTTATATTTAAAAATCCCTGTAATGATATATTGTAAAATGACGTGACTCTATTGTGTACTACAGCTTTCGTTCTGTTATCCGGAGTTACTGTGATCATTATTTATACAAAAGAGAGTCGAAAATAGTTTTCAGTCTTCAGAGTTATGCAGTTTTTAATGTGTATCGGATCGTTTAATTATATTCAATGTAATTCAATTAATTAAAATGTTCTGTGTGCGGAGACCGCGGTGATGTGGTACAGATGAGGAAATATTCTACAAAACAATTCATCATAAATTTAATAATGCTCAAGGAAAACATCATACCTCCCCTCAGATATAAATTTATTGTATAACTAAATCGTATGTACACAGGTAAAGTTTACGACTTGTCCTTTATAGTCACGTGGCATCTCTAATTCAATAAGAAATCATTGTATACAATTAATTACCTAAGCCAGGTAGTGTCGACTTGATTTACACTAACTTTCATTATTCACTAAAATCTTGAAAGCTCCTTTTTATTTGAACATTGAGTGCAGATACATTATTTGTCTAACCTGGCGCGCACTGTCTTCATTGGTAATAGAATCTTTGTTTTTTAATCTGTAATCACAAAATTGCTTACGTCACGATGTAATGGACCACCCGAATGATTGCGGGCTCAAGCTCACGAACTCCGTGATGTGTTTTATTAATGTCTTACACGGTCGCGATCGTCTTGAGACTGTCTTGCGACTGTCGTTGGTGTGACGTATAATTTTTGGTATTAAATAAATTTAATATATCATGATCAGTTGGCCTGGATACCTTGTGTGGGCGTGACTAGTGCGTCGCGGACCTTCCTATGACGACGTCATCGACTCGACTATCGATAATCGAACAGTTCACTGTATTCACCTCACTAATTCTACAACAATTACAAATACACTACTATTTACCATTTTAGACACGTGTGTCCCCTTAATTAATGGTTAATTAAAATTTATATACCATTAATTTACATAATAACTATTTACATTTAAAAATTGTTAATACGAATAAAACTATTATTACGAAATATTTTACAAACTTTGGTGAAATGCGGAAGTCAACGTACGCGTAATAAAATAATATCTACAACGGAATCAACACAGGACATAGACAAGAATACGTTCAGGCATAGACTTTGAACATGAAAACCGTAGATTATAGTGATATGAAATATAATTAAAAAATAAACTCAATTCAAATATGGAATGTCAGAATGGAATGTAACAAAGAACACATCGCCTCAACGATAACAATCACAACACACCTTTCATACTTATTGCACTCCTTCGGAATAATAAATTATCGCCTATCACTTATGAGACTTTAGATATACATTTACAATATAACCACATCTTTATTTTTATAATAAATTTAACTAATTATATACGTGGACGCTCCACCTGAGCCGTGATAACCTGACTTTGATTAGATCTAGCGAAACTGAAATTCTTTCAGTATACTCCATATATCTAAGTTTAAAAACATCCTCTATTAGATATTGCACGATATAATTTAAGTAAATAATATACAATCACAATAAACGTCTCAGGGATACACTAACAAAACTCCAGTTTCACCGTTGCTTATAGCGTACCTAGCGATGGTGTCCATAGATTATAGAAACACGACTTCCCGAACAAAGAGCGGGACGACGAGATCGTGATATTTAAAAGGTACAGTGTTCAAGGTTTAAAATATTAGGGGCCAGGATTGTAATAGGGGCCAGGCATCGGGTCGTTAGGGATATTGTTGGAGTAGGGCCTAGCGGCGAGTCTAGTCCTGTCCGTTATGATGCAGCAGAGGCGGCGCCGGGTGTGGTGGGAGGGGTGCGTGCGTCCTGAAAGAGTCGCTCTCCTCGTCTGCCGAGTTCTCCTTAGAGCGGTCGCTCTTACAGTCCTCCTCCTTGGCGGCGGACAGCGAGTCCAACGCCATTGGCATCGACTGGTACAACTCGCGAGCCTTCTCGCTGGGAGGCAGTAAGTGCAACATGTTCAGCGGCATGGGGAACCCCGGGGGGAACTCAGGGTAGAATCCTTGTTGGAAGGGATTGAACATGCCGGGGATGTCTGGCTCCGAGCTGGCCGGCCGCTGGCTCGCGCTGTGCTGTTCGTCCTTATCGTGATGCTTGCTCGGATGGTTGTTATTGTTGTTTCCTGAGTTCAGGTTCAGTACTTCAAGGGGTCCTCCGATGCAGTCCTTCCGTAACTGCTCCAACTTGAGGCTCTTCCCGTATTTACCTCTCACGTACATCAGCAGTGAGTTGTATGGGATGCCGAATATCCTTGACGCTTGGCTCGTAGTCATCTTCTTGTTCCATACGTGTTGCAGGGCTTCCGTTAGTTCAGCGTTTGTCCAGGAGCGAGGTGGTCCTCCGCGCGGGGCGCTGTGCTGGCCCTTAGGTCGCCCTGATAACAGAATGTTTATATTAGAAAAATCATTTGTACTTACAATGCTCATAAAAAATGTTTCTAATTGGATCGTGAGGGTAGAATCGGATGATTTACATTTGAATAATATGAAGTCGGTAGTTGTAATTGCAGTCACGTGCCCGATATGTGCCGTGAGCGGGTCGCGACAACATTACAGAATGCACAGCTATCTAATAACCGTGTTTTGGCAAAGCAATAAGTCGGTGGCGACAGTCGACACGAGCGAAACGAGCGAGCCGCGGCGACACGCCTGGATTCGTCATTAATTTGTACCGGCACGCGACTATTAAGGCGGGTCTGTCAAAAAAAGCGGACGTGCATACGTCGGAGACGTCGCCCCGACTAACTTTATAGTTTTATAATTTCAACGGATCACGTTAACATGATTCCGATCAGATAATTTGAAGAACGTTTCGGATTACGGACGGAATGATATTTCATTATGGAAATTAGTTTTTCTTATAACGGTTGCCGGGGAACACGCGAGCTTTATCCGCAACGCGGAAATTAAAGACGTTTATAGTTTGGCTCGTTAGCATTAACATCGACATGCATGTAGCAGTTTGGATGGGCGCTAATCGATCGGGACTATTGTGTGAGCGACGGTGACTGGAGTCGTCGGCTGCTCGTCGTCGTATCGTCGTCGTGACGGAGTCGGCGGGCATTCAAAGCACACGTTAGACCGGCCGTCTCTCCCCCTATGAGATACGTTATCAGATCGTCTTAATAAACATTGGCCGGGAAACAATGCTCGTTTAACATTTGCGCGGTGCGATTGCGAGCTCTGAGATGTGTGATGGGATGCAGTTGATATCTGCATTTCACTAATATCGACTCGCTCTATTGTTACTACATTTCCATTTAAACCGATACATTTAGTGAATTAGATATGGTTATATAATACTTTCGCCTACTGGAAGTTGCTTTGTTATGTTTTTATTTGTTGGAAAATATCTATATTATGCATAACCATAATAAATATTTGTTGTGTTAAACATAACATGAACAATATTTAGAACTTTTTCATTAAAGATTTAAATAAAAAAATGAAAAAAATATTTAAATCCGAGACGTAATAACAAAAAAAACCAATGAGATTCTACCATCAAAACCATAATAGCTAATTCATATTAATTTAACAGTCAACTTACATTTCTTCTTGACGTTGGTGAAGAGTTGTGCATCGAGAGGTGGTGCGCGATGTTCTACATCCATGAGGGGATACATCTTGTGTTCCAGGCCCGGGGGGAACAGGCCCAGGGGGGACTCCATGCCGAACACTGGAATAGAAAGACAGTTGTAATATTGGCGGTGCATATGACAGGAATTGACTGATGAATATTGTTATGGTCAAAATCAAATTTATGTCCAAACACCACATAAAAAAAATGTTTAGAATATTTAGTATTGATTATATTTTTATAAAATAACAGTAAAAATCATTGGTAGGTAATAACCGTTTTTAAGGATTTTTATCGTTTCTAATTTTTAAATATAGTGTAATAAGTAACATTTATTTAAATGAATAGGTTCACCAAAGAACTACTTGACAATTATTTTGGTTAAATATTTCACTCATATGCGTCAGTTAAATCCAAAAATATACTTTTATTCCTGTAGCGCTTATTAATATATCAGAAAAAAATAATAAAACGATATAAGTTTAAAAGATATAATAATTTATAAAATTACAGGAAATAAGACAAAGGTTTTATGACGTGTAAATCTAATGTGTGAGTAATAGTATAAAAAAGTGACGGTAGAAATCAATTAACTGTTTTACAATAAAAACACTATAATCATCGTTATTTATTAACAATATTTATTATAGTTCAAGAAATCTTGTACTATTATTATATACTGAAGCTTTAAAAATTTTAAACAGCACTGATAATTAATGTATTAAAACACCGCTACTTGATACTAGATGGCGCTACACTGATAGTGTCTTACGAGATGGTTAAATAGTCCGATACTTTTTTAAGGTCTTTTCATTTATTAAAAATAAGATTTAACTTCTTTCTAATAAATGCATAGTTTTTTCAATAACTAAAAGTAACTATTTAGATACATATTTACATATAGATATATTTAAATAAATTACAGTAAGTTTACTTAATTTAAAACACAATCATAACTCAAAGAGAAAACACAACATTCATAAAGACAGGTAAACTGAATACATATAATAATGTAGCATTGTCAGGGCCGCTATAATAAATGGGGGATTAGGCGTCGGTCTGTGGATCCGAATGTATTACGGTTACTTGGAAGCTGTAAATATGAGGTGTCGTCCGTCGAACCAAACGCGTCTAATCGATAACAGAGCTTTATTACTATTCTATCTCTGATTCCTTACAAGTGTTGCTAGATGCAAAAATATAATAGTATTTCTGGGTATAATTATCTTAGATATTTATGTTTTTTTAGGGTAAATATAAGTTATGATTAGTTATACATTTGCGCTGTGTACTAAACTTATATATTACATATCCAGATTACGTGACTTGTATTTGGAGTTAATCAAATGAAATAGTATTTTTTAAACAAAGATACCAATATCCATTACTACGCGGGATGAGAAATCGATATATTTCTGTGTAATTGTCTCTGAGTACAAAGAAAGGATGTTTTCAGTTCAGACAACGATGTATGAAGTGGAGAGAAAAGTTTACGGCTAGAGATTTGCTTTATTAAAGGGAGTTAAAACATGATATTTTTCGATAATCTACTAGTACTGTAATTGAGAAAGTAGTGTAAGTACTGAGGTATGTGAAATGTGAATTCGTGGATTTGGTTAATGTTTTGTAAAAGAAACTATTCAATGGTATATTTAGAAGCTTTACTTGACAATACTTAAAAATAAACAGTACGTTAACAAAAGGAGGATATGTGAAGGATACACCTATATAACTCTGTGTTTTTGTTAATTCCTTTTCTAAAAGAACATTTTTATGTCGTTTTTCCTAATAAGTTCATTGTTTGGTTGTTCATAATGGATGTAAAACGTTATAAACCCCAATATAACTGTGCTAATATTGACTATTGTTCATACCATAGTATATTTCGCAGAAAAATATAATCCCTTTGTTGTCGATAATAGTTTAGTAGTTTTTGAAATATGTTATTTTATTAAGTTATTACTAGAAATATATAACAATTTCTTTGAATTTGAACTCTAATTATTCTGAAAACTAAAGGATTATGGTTTATTTTATTCAGATCTAAAGAAAATTTTATATTCAATTACATTTTCTTATTCGTCCAATACTTTTACGTTACTCACTTTAACCAATTACATATTCGTGGTGTATTAGATATTAGTATTAATAATTTGAACCTTAAAACGACAAATAAATTTCAATGAAAATTGTTCATAAATTTTGTAACAGTTTATTAATTATTCGGTCTCAATAGTCGTTCAAAGGTGTACGTTAGGTTGTACGTGGGATATATCCCTTATAATTTACTAGTTTACGAACCGCCTGTTTCTAAACCTAGACTAGTCTAAATAGTATGTGAGACCTATGTTATTAGACTTACTTATTTAGTTATTTACCACAAGTAATAACGTGATTACTTAACCGTAACTTTAAAGCTTTGAATGGCTTTAAGTTGACTTAAATTTTAATATATTTCGAGCACAAATATCTCATGTAGTAATATTATATTAACAGTGATCTTTTGTTTTAAATTTATCGTGAATGATTTTATTTATGAACCGCATAAAGAACTTTTTTTTTGTTATGTATCATATTAAAATATGTCTGACATTAAATTCACAGTTTCGTTCGAAAATTTAAAATTCATTTTTGTATAAAATGACGCCATTAAAATAATTTTTATGTTGCAACTTAAATTTTTCATTGTTATAATAAATTGTATTAACTTATATCCTTAAAATGGCGTGAAATTTTATATTAGTCAAAGGAGAAAGTCGATAATATTGACGTTATGTAGACGATTCATAAATTAATCGCTCAAGTGATAATTGTATTTCTTATTTGTATTAATAAAATAAATTTAAGTATTGTTAAGTAACTTATTATTAAGCAAATTTATTTAAGGTGTTAAAAATAATATAGAAGTTACATTTATAAAGTATTTGCTATATATGTATATGTTTTTATATATTTTGGTATAAAAATACCATTTAAAACGCATTTCGTAAATGAGTTGGCAGTTCAAACCTCACGTGTGGGAACTATTCCCGAGTTTTATTACTCCGAGCTAACGGACCTATAATTCGTATCACTCCGTAAGCCCGGATTACTAGTTATTTTGCATAATTAACTGCTATGAATACTTTTCCAGCTTAGTTTATTAGCAATCACCTATATACATGTCGGGATTCAGACGATTGTTCAATCATTTGACGCTAAATTGAAGTGAAAAAGTTTAAGTAACATTTTCATTTATTTTCCTATTATCATCGGAATCGTTCTTTTTTATGTGCAAAATTTCTAGCAGAATAGCGTAAACCTTGCGGTCAATTAGTCGTGCCGGAGTCGGCTACTTGACGCTTTCTAATTCTGGTCTTTGAGCCTCACAAAACTAGTGGACCATAAACAATGTTTTACGAAACCAGCGCAATACCTATGTCAGCATTCGATTCGACATTTTTTTCATTATAACTTTTTTACGTTCAACAGTTACGTCGATGGACGTGTTAAACGGTTTCGAATTGGTTCAAACTCCTGCCAACTTATCGATCCGCTCCATATGAAGCATGTAGAAACCGAAAGCTCCGCAGCCCCCAACCCTTTCATAACTTGACAAACTTCAACCCGTCCATTCATAGAACGCAGCCCTCTCTCTCTGTCAGGGTCACGCACATGTGTTGTTGTGTCTCACATGCGTATCGGTAGGTATAACCCGGCTGGGGGGAGAGGGTGTCTGAGCAATGGGAAGGGTTGTTGGTTAGATACCTCTCTCCCCGGCCGGGTTACACACCACGTGCTGTACTAGGTCGGGAGGGTTTCATTCACACACTGTGAGACACTCAGTGTGGGACGCTGTTGTCTATGGTCAGGCCGCGCTGTTTATTTAGCAACTAGATTTACAACTATAACTGTAAATTAAGTTTATCGAGCTCAGTCGTATCTGGGTCGTATGGAATCAGCATTAATTATCGCTTTAATCTCAGGTCCGATGTCGACTTGTACAATAGATCACATGATAGATAGCACGCCAAGGACGCGAAAGTAATGGCGGCGGGCAATATGCATCGGAACTGGGTTAGCCATTGTCTGAGAATCAGAAATACATAGAAATTGATGTGAGGAATAATTAAATAAAGAAGTCTAGGTCGGATGTTATCCTTGCATTGTTCAGTGATCGCGTGTACGGTGTAAGTGCTAATTACATAAATAATAAGGGTGCATACTGCATGCTAGCGAAGGAAACGCTTCGACACGATGACGAACGTAAACATTTTAATGATATAATATATATATATATATATATATTGGTGATGTAAAATACAGTTATTTGTATTAAAAATATATCAATTGTATCCCGTTTTATTATAGATGTGATTTATTACAGCAATAACTTTTACTTCTGCTCCGAATGTATGGAGTTTCAACGAACTGGTTATAAATATACTTAAAACAATTATTGTTACATTATTTGATTGCTTTCTTAATAATAATACTTACACGCTTTTTAAATTAAAGCACCTCAAAGTAATCAATAGGGTTGTCGAAACATTTTTCTACCGTTCAATATAATTCAAGTGGCTCTATAAAATGTTTAATGTTAAACATATTTTCCATAATGCAGTCTTATGTGAACGTTATTAATATTCTAATTCATGATAACGATCTGCTCCTCCGAGAAGCTGTAACGGGTTCAGACCACTTCATAGCTAGATATAAATTTAGTTTTGCACATAAGTTACATTACTAGGAAGTTTCATATTAGTTATATTTATAAAATGTTAAATCTGCATTAAAATGTAGAAATATGAAATTAAATACAAATTAATTATCATGTAGATAATAATTGTAATTAATGAATATAAAATAATGAAACACATCCCTGAATTAACAAGCTCACATTAGCCGAATCACACACGGAGACCAAGCCTGGGAGAGTTCATACAAATGAATTGTAGCCGTGATAATTTTTATTCAACCAATTTGATTCTGAGCTTTTGTAATCTGTTTTCGTTACTTTCCATACGTTCCGTGTGAGCCATTGTCTTTGTCTCGATTGTCTATGCCCTACAAAGAGGTTTAATATCTAACTTTTCGATGGCCGATTTATTGTTGAGACGAAAACCGGCCATTGTTAAAAAACTGCTGACGTTCCATGACATTATTCGTTGGTCCATATTCCGAATTAATTAACATTTTAACATTTTCAAATGAAACTGAAATTTTAATTTAGTTTAATTTAATATTTCCTACTATTGCCTATAAAGTATATACCTAAGGATATATATATATTATTATAATGTAATATATTTCCTGATACATGTCATGTATTTTTTTCAATGTGGTTTAAACAATCACCAACTTCCGTTACGTATGTTATCATGTAGAAGATTCAAAACGATTGCGGTTCAGAATCGATTTAAATGCCAACGAATACGAATAAATAAAAATCGATACGCTATTATGTTGAATAAATCGGTTACTTTCTCTGCGTAAACAAAATGGAAGATTTGGATGTGTGAAATTAGAATAACAGTAACTGTGATTAAAATTTTGCAAATGACACTCTATGCAATCAGTTTTTACATTTAGTCTGCTTTGACATGACCAAAATCTCGTGTTACCTGCATTTCGATAAAAAAAAAAAACTTTGAAAGGTTTGTTATAAACTATGTTTTACTATTGAAAATAAATATGTAATTATTTAAACTAAATCCGAGTGAAGTATATCAAGAATGTTAAAATTTAAATCTTCCCCACGGCTCCGGACCCTTTCCTTGAGTGTCTTTGACATCTATGCTTACTTTAATGTAGGTATGTTGTAACTATAAATTAATTTGGTTACGTGTGTACCAAATTCAAATGTGGTCACTTATCACGCATTACGTCATCATCAAATAGAGAGTGACGTATAATTATACATTAACCGCCTTTTGTTATGACAATACACATTACATTGTAATTACGCTTTCATTAACAAAAAATGTCGCAATACAAAATAATACAGGGCTGGCCAAACGAGATCTAATTAATGATTATAAATATCTGAACTCGTATTAAAACACTTATATATTTTTAATTTTGGTTTCATATAAATTTAACATTTATTAATATGATATGTATGTAGGTTTTATTTATTAAAATAAGAAATAATATTAATACCAACGCCGATATTAGTTTTGAAAAAAAATTATAGAAGCATTATAAAAATTTAAATTTGGAACGTTCATTGTCGCCCCTACACACATTTGAATCGGGCATCTATTGATAGTGTAGCACAAAAAGTTTAGATTGATTCCAAATTGCTGTTTACGTGTGTGGTTGGCCACAAAAGTGATTTGCTCCGGCGCTAGTGAGTCATGTTGAATCATACGTGCCCGGTGTATCATTTATAATGGAATTACTAGGAACGAGATGACATCCGAGCGGTTCCTGGTATGTTAGCTGAAGGTTTTTTGAGAGCATTTATGAATGAATGAATTCGCTAATGTTTTCGATATGTCCGAGCTCTTGTGGTTTTAGTGATGTTTACTAATTGTGTTGCTTTACTCGACTCAAAATAATATTGTTATGTGAATGACGTATTTAATTTATAATACGTATAAGTAGAATTTGTTTTAATGTGGTTTTCGCTGTGGTTTCCCGCGCTTTGTGTTGTCAAAAGTTTTGTTACTGACGTAAGCTGATTTCGATTTCTTGGTCCGCTTTTTGCGATCGTAAAAACTGAACGTTCCCTCTTTTGTTATACCACATAAGTAGGTGAAGTTTTCATGTCCGGGATAACGATTTTAAAACTGTTATGAATATAGTTGCTATTAACTTTATGCTGTAGTTCCGCTGTTGGTTAGAGATTTTTTTTTTATTTGATATCGTTTCAAAGATAAAGGAATTAAATATTATTACAGACTATAAAAGCTTATCTGTCATGATTTCAATGAAAGAAACAGTACTCTTTGTATTTTTTTTGTCTTGTTATAATTGGTCTAATAAAAATCATACAAAACAATAATGTTCCTTAAGGTACAATTACCGTTACCCTTTGTTACAGGTTCTGCTTATTCAGCCTGGTAAGAAAGAAAATTAAATAATAAAGTCTCTCGATGCCACTCAATATTATAGTCAAGGTTTGATAGATTTTTTTTTAAATTTTATTCTGAGTTTAAACTCATTATAAGATTTTTAGAATTATCTTAAAAGAGAAATAAGAGTACATTTTATATAAAGCTCAATTTATATATTATAGTTATTTTCTAAGCTATAGTTTGCATTTATTTTAATTACTTTCTAAAGTACGTCAATCTTTTCTGTTCCCACGTCGGCTGTATAATTGTCCAACACACGTGGTTGCATGACATGTAGTTTTCACGCATTTTTTTTCCCTCTGTTTATCTAACATCGAGATCTATTTTCGGTCATAGCCCGCGGTGGACTCGTGATCTTATTTATAAAATGGTATCCATTCAATTTTTACGGAGAAATCAATTTGAACGACACGGCTACTGTTGCATCGGAGTAATGAAACGGTGAAAGGGAACTTACGTACTTTAAAGATGAATGGATTATGGAATATTAATTAGTATCAGACTCTCAGCGGGTGGACATCACCGCGGCAGATCAATCTGGTAACTTCTGTCGGCGGCTCTTTATCGCGGACGAGGAAAAAAAAATGTTATTTATCCAACAAGTTTTTCACATGGCGATGTTCAGACAATGGAGCGAGAATCACTTCGATATTAAATTCGTATAAAATATAATATAATCTGTGACCAGTTCCGGTTGCGTGATGAGAATCTAATCTAACTGTTCTCTATAGGTACGATCCAAATATAACCTTATAATGTAAATTTCTCTATTTACATACAACCGCCGTTCTATTGCTTCTTAAATCTTCTGTCCGTATTAAAATAGATATTAAGGTACCTTTCTATGCTGTTATATTATTGATAACAAGAGTCGCTCGTAAACAGCATAATTTACTGCTGGTCGGTAAGGGAGCATGCGCGCGCGCATTTTCGTCCAATCAAACGACATTAGCTGGCTTTAAACGACAGAAAAACTATAATAATGTGTAATACGAATTTAAACACATTCTCACATTACAAAATAGTAATACATAAGCGAAATTTAATGTCACAGCGACAATTTAAGTTATTATTATGATTGTGATAGTGAGAATCAGCATTCTGTGAGCCATAAACGTTTACATTTGAGCAAATTATTCCCGTTTCGTGTTTAGCAATGCTTATTAAACCCGTGTTATGTATGAAACTGACAAAGTTTTCAATTAATCTGGCTCGTGTATTATATAGCCCTAAAACCGAATGGGTACTTCGACAGCGAGGCTAGTGCACGTTGCATACCTTTCACGAGTCACTTGTTAAATAAATAGCTGATAGAAATTCACAATAAATTATCGTACACTACCGTAATAAACACCTACGACTTCCTATGTGATCGGGGCTTATTTAAGTCATTCGATATCTAGTTTAGCGATAGCGTATCGATCGGTATCGACTTTCGTTCCAACATTTTACAACTGATCTTACATAGTAAGAGAGATATGGCTTTGATTTTATGAAGATTACATCACTAGTATTTTTACATGTCGATTAAAGTTATTTGTATCGTGACTATCATATTAAATATATATTAGTTAATCAAGTTTTTTCTCGTTTTATTCTCATGCAGACTAGTGAAGTAGGCGCCGCAAAAAACGGAAAGTTAACACAATGCAGGCAATTAGTGCCGATGTTAAGATGATGCTAATAGACAATTAAATTCTACATATACATGGAAAGATTCTTTGTATGTGGTATTTTTTTTTGTTTGAATAACATTAAATCATTGGCCGTTTTATTTATATAATATAGCATTTAACTATCAAATAACATTGAATTAGAATGTATCTGTATTATAACAAAACAATTAAAGCGGACACAATTTGAATCGTGCATGAGGTTGCGCAAGCGCACAGCTATCGACAAGGTATTAAAGAAATGTCTTATTAGTCGATTCAATTTAGAGAAATCTTATGTACACCAGCCATTATAATTGTTTTTTACCAAAATATATTCAAATTATCGCCTTAACAAAGTTTATTGCTCATATTCTTTATATGCATATATTATTTTATAACCAGAAAGTGTGCACATGATTTTAATATGTCTTGTAGAGAAATATTATATGAATATTATAGCGATTTAAATAGAATTTATTTTTTGAGAAATAGGTTGTGTATATATATAAATATCTTCTTTATAAGGCAGTTTGACACGATCTGAACAAGTAGGTCACTGTGGTGCCGATTGAATGTAAATGCACGGGAGCCTGCCATCCGCCTGGTGTGCATTGTTTCAAAGATTCACGGACACAATACTATATTAAGTTTTGTATTGATTGAACCCTAATTTGACAAATTTATGAACTTCGGCAGTCGTATTGAATTTTTTTCGTTTAGTTTCTATTAAATGTTTAATGATATTTAGTCAAACTTTCCTTTGAGAAGGTTGCATTTAGGTGTCATACTATATAAAAATTATTATATAACGATTTTTATATATATTTTTATGTAGTATTAAGTTGTTTATCGTCGCCCCAGTCACCCTTGCGTGTGCGCAGTTCGTGCCAATGTCGTATGTTTTTCTGCCACCCTTGAAGGTCATGTTCCCGATGGCTTCACCTTGCGTGTGTATTTATTACAGCCATTACGATAATATGACGCCTAGTATTGTTGTATATTTTATAGAAGCATTATCGCTTTATTATATCAGATGAAACGATAAAGTGAATTTATCTATAAAAAAATAATATTGTTCTTGTTTAGAAGTCTAAGGAATATGGTATGGTATGATTAAAAAAATCTGTCGATACAAACTATGCCTTATAAATAATATATAAACAGCTAAATAGACAGTTTATAATATTATCTACTTGATGAATCCTATGTAGACATAATCAGGAAGACCGAGATTGCTAACAGAGCGGCAACCCTTCATTAGGTTTACGCTCCGACGTTAAATATAATAAACCTCATCACACACAAAGTAGAAATAAAACTTACAGTTACCATTATTAAAAAACGCTAAAACGGTAAATAAGTACTTTCAAGTTTCATTGTTTGAATTTGGAACCTGCTTCTTAAAGCCAATTTCAAAATTCGAATCCGCAGCGAAATGACAAGTGCGGAAACGTTCAGAAACTCCCCTCGTCCCGATGTATTTAGCTACCCCACGCATGTCGGGCTAGGAACATGCAACCCTTCATTATGACGCGACTATTATTACGCAATCAAAAACTCCACATGTACAAATAAATATAACTAATGAAACGAGGACCGAATGATTTCTTGTGTCGAATTATATTTTAAGGCATCCAAAATATTTTAACAAGTAAAAATACGTTACAAACACAGTGCGTGTAGACGTCCAATAAATATTAATAAAATATAACATTTCTCAAAGGAAAAATTATAATTATAAAACCTTCATTCGTATAATAAAAACAGGTTGTTAAATTTTATATTTATACATTTCTATATAAATAACAAACAACTAAAAATTACATTAACATGACAATACAATTGCATTGTTAACATAAATTTACGCGCGCAGTGAATGCAAGGATCAACAATTACTGTCACTTCCTCAATAAACACGTTTAGAAATCGAAAAGGGCTCGTAAAACAAGACTGCCCTGATTGCTTCCTCTTTCATGCGAGTAAGAAGAGCTCGGTAATTATCGGAGAGTAAAATTTATTCTGACACAAGATTATGGTATGCATGCCAAGTATAGGATTTATATTTTACACGTCCCCCCCCCCCACCCCTCCCCTATCCCCTCGACATGCGACATGCGAACTTAATAGACCATATAAAGCTAAAACCTCTTCGGACATCACAGATAACAAATCGACATATGAATGGGTGATCTTAATTTATCTGTGAAAGGTTCCGCTTAACACTCCGCAGATCACTAATAGATTCATTAAAACTACACGAGATTTGATATGGCGATAAATGTACATTAATTATGATGTATCGAGGTAGATCAGCGAATCAACCGATATATTTTTTAAGTATTTCTTAAATATATTTGTTTGACACTGACGGTGGTGAGGACACTTTTTGTTGTGTAATTATTTTATTTATTCGGTAATTGTTCATCCACAACGACATTGTTATTGGCGACCTTAACTTTTTATTAGACGTTAATATAAATACAAACATTTTGATGTTACCCTCCTAACGTTTAAATATTAATTGTAACTTTAAATGGATTGCTCGATAATGTACTAACATTACATTTAATATATTGTAATTGACTTAAGTAATTGATACTTAGATGATGTTCGGGTATTGTTAGTGACGTTAAGTTTGTTTGTTAACAGTCTTTTGCTGGAAGGCTTATTATATTATGTTCTATGTGAGACGATTTGTTGAGAGGAATGTTTGTTAATGAATGAAACAGATGTTATGACGGGGTACTTACTGTGAGGGGGTGTGAGAGACAGGGCTGATACAGCGGGCGGCGGCACCGGGGGGAACATGTCCTGGTGCGGCTGGAACATACGTGGTGGCGGCGGGGCCTCCGTCTCCGGCTCCTCGGGCTCCTGCTTGTGCGGGGACCTGCCGCGGGCGAGGCGCACCGCCTTCAGCCCGCCCGGTGATCGTCTCATGGACAGGTTCTCCGGCGTGTCCGACTCCCCGGAGCGTCTTCTCGGGCGGGCCTGCTTGCGGCGAGGCTGAGGGCTGTGCGGGCTCGCGGGTGGTGACGCGGCCGCCGTCCCTGTCGGGGGGCTCCCGACCGGCGACCTCTCCGACTCCCCACACTCGGCGGCCTCCTGGTCGGCCAGGCCGCGGACCTGCAGCGACTCTCCCGCGCGGATCACCGTCTCCAACTGCTCCTGCGCCACGGACACCTCCCCGCGGTACATGAAGTCCACGACCGCCTGCACCTCCCATCCTTGAAAGTCTTTGAGCACGATCACCGGGTGTTTGCACGGGTTCTCGCTGAATATCCTCCTGAAGAGCGGGCTGCACGCTCCCAGCAGCACCTTGTGGGCGCGCACTCTCCTCTCGGCGCACACGAGTGTGACGTCCACCAGTGTCTCCGCGTGCAGCAGCGCCTCGAAGGAGCGCAGCAGGTGCGCCTGGTGGTTGTTCCAGCGCAGGCTGTAGTGCTCCTCGCCGGCGGGCTGCTTGTCGTCCATGGCTGTGTCAGGGGTGGCCGCTGGCCGCTGGCCGGTGTGGACGTGTGTTCGGGTCGCGGCGACTCGTGGCCGCGGGCGCGTGCGCGTTCTCGCGCCGCCCTGCACGCCGACCCTTTCTCTCAGATGTCTCCGGGGCTCGTTGTCATCACTCAAAACGTCAAAGTTCGCTATCACTGCACAGAGCACTAAGTCGGCTGGCCGCGGCGGGCGCGGGTCGGTCGGTGTGTAGTGTCTGGACAGAGTCCCGGGACAGAGTGACGCGGACGTGCTACGCGGACGGCTCGCGAGCGCGGAGTGAGCTGAGCGACGAGCGCGGTACTCCGCTGTCGACCCGGTTCGCTCCGAGACCGGTGCGAGGCGAGTGCGAGTGCGAGTGGCGCGGCCGGCGCGGTCCCGCCCTCAGCCCCGCCCTGCGCACACACACACACACACACACACACACACACACACACACACACACGCCCGCGACCACACACACGAGACACACATCGACACCATCACATGTGACGCCTACTCTACATTATGTATTTTTTCGGGTACCTACTCTTGCCATATATGTGGAGAAATCACGACAAATCCCGTTCCGGCTAGAGACCGTGTCAAGTGTCAAGTGTCTAGTGTCTCGCTGGTGTGTCTGTTGTGTTGTGTCGACACCAGTCAAGTCTAGTCTCTCGATGCGGCTATATAGCTTGATGAATATATTCCATTGGACAATATTAACTTTTAATAAACTATTTCACTTATATTATTATAACTGGACTGTGATAACATATGCTTTGAATAATACTTATTGTATTGACATTTAACAATAGCAATACACTTATATAGAAATAACATATTGGATAAAATTTAATTATTTAATATAAAATTGTTAAGAGTCAAAAAAACAGTTATATCTATAAATTGATAAAAAAAAAAAATTCTCACAAATAATTTAAGAGAAGACTTCAAATACGTCTCGTTAAAAATAGTGTACAAAAAAACATGTTAATTCAATTTTAATATTAAAAAATAAAAATAATATTCATTAATAACGAATGACATGTAATTAATATATGATATTTATAAATATTTAATCAAAAATATGACATTTCCAAAGATATTTGTAATTTATTATATTACGTAGCTTTAATTAAATATGTTCGTCATTGAATAATTTGATTATTTTAATATATTTTAATACCACAACGAACTACTGTTTGGGGAGTGACCCATTTTAAGTCAAGGCCACGGTCAACAGCATTCAGGATGGCAACGTTTGTTAAATAAATTAATATTATATTGAAAAACTAATTATTTATAACATTTAGAATAGATATTAATATTAGAATAAGAATATTAATATGGTTAAATAAATAAAATAGGACTGAATATTTTTATATAATTATTAGGTATTGTTTATTTTATATTTAATAAGTAAGGATAGAAAATTAAATTGTAATTTTTAATTAAAAAAATAATGTTTCATTAAGTTTATTAAAAATAAAATATATGTGTAATTTCATAGATATATATAAAATAGCATTAATTGTTTTTTTAAATTATTAAATTTGCTCCACATTAGTGTTACGATAATCAAATATTTATGAGGTATTAACTGGATTATAAACTATTAAAGGTGATTTGATACACTAATACATATTTTATAATTAATGTGTTATTTAAAATAAAAACAAAATAGTCATTTTTATTATATTAATCTTGCAGCTATTTTATGTCTATACTCGTTAATTCTAAGCTTAGTTATTATTATATATGAATATTAAAAATTAAAAGAAAAGCTGATTTTAATGTGTACTGAATATATTTTATTGAAATTAATTATAATGAAATGACCCAAAATTGTCTTGAACCGCGTGAGGGTGAGATTTTATCGTGTTTATGTTACACGTAAGGCTACTAACTTACTTTTTCAAGCCATTTGTTATATGTGATTATTTTATTATTGTACACGTATTTCCCGCGTTTTCAGCGTACTATATAGCTTGGAGTTAAAAATAGTTTTATGAAAATAATACTTTTTTGGTTTTTATTGGTACTTAGGCCAAGGTCCAGCTTATTCGGTAAATAATAATTTAAAAAAAAATAATGAACATACTGAATGTTTTATATAAAATATTGGCTGAATATTTGCAAGTTTGAATTTAGAATTCTGTAGTAAAAAAAATATTATATTGATCGTAGGTGACGCATACTTTTTTCAGTACAAGTATATACATAACGAGGTCTAAGATGAACGATTGTAATCGAACAGATCACGAACATTTTCATGTCAGTAATGATTACTTATTAATTAATTATTGATGAGCGATATGACATTCTATAGTCAAGGCGAAAGCTGGGTCAAAGACGTGGAGACTTATACATGAATTATTCATGTGTGTGTGTGTGTGTGTGTAATTTTATATAATAATACTAGAGGAGCCAGTGAACTTCGTATCTCTCTATAATTAAGAAATATCTGTTATGTTTTTTTAATTTATATTTTTAGAGTTTACCTATTAAAGCAATAAATCTCCGTGTTTTGAAGTGCGACAGAATGATTGACATATTAGTTAGTTGTC
>DVQO01000132.1:0-28611 GCA_018231785.1 Danaus gilippus
TAAACATTTGCCTTTGTGAACAAATGTTTAAATTAAAACTTTTAGACTTCATCAATAATAATAATAATAAAAAGATTGCAATTATATAACGGCTACAAAGATGTGACAAGCACGAATAAACGATATTCGATTGCTCATAACGACTTCCATTTCAATTTCCTTTTATTATTCGTAACTGTACATATGGACCGGATCAGATCAGACGACGTATTTTTATTTCTTTGATAATATTATTAAATTTTCGATATCGATTTAGCGACTTCATTAACTACGTGTATTTCTTTAAGATGGATTTTGACAAACATATAGAAAACAAGACTTAGGAATGTAAATGAGTATTTGTTACGATTTAAAAGTTATATTTTTAGCCATATAATCTTTTTTTACCTTATAAAAGTTTTTAAGAGTAAACTTCTAACTTTCAGTTAAGAATTCATATTAAAATGTAACACTGAAGTCTAAAATAAACAGTTTTCAACGTTAAATAGTCATATACAATGGAGGAGTTCTCTGAAAATTATCAATAGCAGCAAACTGACACAATAGTAAGCCACCTGAACGAAAATCATATATTAGTACATTAACGGACTGTAAACACTGCTCAGCTCCAATCACTGTAATAGAACGCCCAGTCGTACAATGTGTAATAATCAACAGCTGTCAACGATGTAATCATTGTAAATCAAACATGCTTTACATAACTGTTATTTCCCACGTCTATGTATAAATCAGAGAAGAACTTTGTTATTTAGATATCAATATATTATGTTCAAGAGCATATTTTGGTATAATAGTTAAAAAATACTTGAGTTAGCTATCATTTTTACGTCATATCGGAATTTAATTGACTATGACAGTAAGTTTACAAGTGAATTGCATCGTTATTTTAACTATAATAAAGTAACTAGATTAAATAGAAAATTTAGAAGATTCAAAAACCAAGGAGACAAACAAGGATAAATAAAGACGTTTGTTACTCTCTAGCTTAATGCTGAATGAAACTTAGTAATTATTCTAATTACATATCAGGTAATACGCAACATTGATGTAGGAATTATGTTGTTAACACCTTGACACTCACAAATGGGGTTACGTTTCGATTATAGAAACGATAAAATGATCATTTTATTAATAAACCAGATTTAAGTGAACTAACTATACAGAAATGCAAGAGAGTGACACAATTTCATTCACAAAAGACTTTTAAAAGTAAAATATATTTTTTTACGACTATATTTTAGTGAAATTATAGCATCAGCATTCAAATTAGACTAGATGGGTTTAAACAACAAAATAACATTGGTGTGCTCAAGGTGGCATTATTTGATTAGTTATAGTACTTATTGTGCTTAAAAATATCAAAAATAAATAAACCGTCGTGGAATTTCCTAAAGATAAGATGAGAGATTTTTCCTCTTCAGCGGTTTTTATTTGTTACCTAAATAAATCTGTTCCTTAATATGAATAGAAGTGTGTCTTCCCTCATTACACAGTAGACGACGTATGGCTGGAAAAGATCATTTGTCTTTATATATGTAAAAGAGTGTTTTTATCGAACAAAAAAAACTGTTGAATTTAATAATGTATACCAATTATAACATGGCAAGAAAAGTTTGCGTATAGTGTATGTGATATTACGGTAGTGGCAAAATATATGTATATACATGCATACATTTTATGTGCCCTATGTTATAATATTAAGATGTAGGACGAAAAAATGAAAATAAAAAAAAATATTTTTTCTAACCAATTCAGCAAAGTAAACGTTGAAAGATTCGTGCAAAGAATAGTTTTTTTCAGTATCAATATTTTAGCTAAACTTATAACTTGTTGAGATATCACATACTCTGGTACCATACCAAGAAAAAAAAATCCAGAAAATCAATACACAAGTAGGGAGCTTTTGTTAGGGAAAAAAATGTATTTCGTTAAGGAAAAAAAATCACATATATTACTAACTTCTTTGTACTGGTTATCTAAATATCTTAGTAAAATGTTCCATCAAATGTTCCATTAAAATTCATATCAATATTAAAGACATAAATATAACTTGAGCTATTTTTAGGAAATATTATATTTGCTTAACTCTTCTATTGATTTTTTATTAAATTTAATATTTATATATTTTTTCATCAAATGTAAGACATTCAAACCAATATGGTACGTTATAACATAAATGTGTTTTTATCGACTGTATTACGTCATAAAATAATACAAAATGCGGGCTGACACAGTATATTTATGCAAACATTATTAATAGGTTTTAATATGTTTTCAGAAATACGATAAATACACGGATTTTTTTGTGTCTCGGTACAGTTTAATGAATATTACTATACAACAAACGAGCAAACACTCTATTTACCTAATACTATTCGCTATAAAAACCCTTGTGGCCTTGAGCTAGTAACGTTTGTTTAAATAAATACTCTCGAAAATCGTGCATATCATTAATAATGTTTGTTATTTCATAGAACTTCCGATGTCACTACCTCAATGAAATGTGAAATGGGTTTTGTGTCAGTATTTCTAATAATAGCTTGAAATTCTGTTGTTTGCTATTCCATATACGACTAAAATAAAGTTACACTTTTTCAAAATAGAAATGGTGTAATGTTAAAATACATCTGATAAAAACATACGAAATAAATATCAAATATCTTTATTAAATTTGTATATGAAACGCTAATTCGAAAATATTGCAAAAATCTTTTGTTCTATAAATACAATTCACACATCGCCTTCCTTATCTAATAACATTATATTATATGATCTTGTTAAAACTGATGTTTTACAAAATACTAGCTTACAATGTATATTATTGTATTGAAGACTCTCATTCACTATTGTGTAGGTATAAGGAATACAGTAAACAGGTGCTGTAACTGAAGAGATTTTTTAACTCGATATATTTTATATACAGGGATTTTTAATTTTGTGAAGGATCTCCAATAACGGCATTTAATATGGCTGTAGAAGGTGCTGTAAGTTGATCTTGTTTAGTTGAATGAAAAATAACATTACCATAAACTACAGAGTCGTGATTACAAATATTCGTTTCATAATTTTCTTCACGAGGTTATTTTTTCTTATTACAAACAGAATTATCAGTTCTTATAGTAAATAATCTATTGATATTCTAAAGATTATGTGCCATTTTAGACAAAAAAACCAGTTTTTTTTAATAACCTTAACAAACAATTCAATAAAGCTTAAGAGTTTTTTTGAAAAGTAGTATCTAAGTTTTTATTTCATGTCATATTTCTATAGTTCTGTTTCGACTGTACACCGTAAGATATAAAGATTTATTTTTTCATTTTGTATTTGTATTTGAAAAAAACATTTTGAAAGCAATTTCGTTAAAACTTGTATCATATAATAGTATTCACTCCAAAGGAATACTTTATTTTGTCGAACGTTTTAAGTCTCAACAGTTAGCGTAAATAATTGAAAACCTCAAGGCCTTAAAACAATAAAGTTTCAATGTCCAATTAAGGCGTACTTTATGACATGTCGCTACTGTATCATCACAGTGATCTCATAAATATAATTAGTTAATAGCAGATTATATTTATAGCAGTATATTTTTCATATTTATTTGATCTTAAAAGCTGTTCATTAGACTACTAAGGTAGTAGTCTAATGAACTAATCTAGTCTAATGGTAGAAGTTTAATTCTAAAATAGTCAATAAAAATAAATATTGAACCCATTCTTTGATTGATTAAAGTACAGCGGATATTGAAAAAATATTTAACTGATTCTTTTATTCAGTGTTACGATTAAAATATCATGAAAAGCATAGAAAATATATTATTAGTATTAGCAGTCGATCAGATTAAAATTAAATATAAAACAACAATATAAATATATTAAAGAATGTATTGTATCGAATATTTGTCCAATTGTGATCAACTTTGTCCACTTGCCTGTGACCTACTTCAAGAGCCTTGAGATTTTGTGCATATCCGCTATCAATTTTGCAATGACATTGACCTGATGATAAAGCCAACTAAATTTCATTTTCAATAATGAATTGATTTTTATAAATACAGACATAATAGGTTTAAGAAGTTAAGTTAAGTGATAGTTATAATTTTGCTTTTTTTATAAGCATTTTTTCTGTTAGTGTGAAATTAATGTCATAGTTTAATTTATCAAAAATCTATGAGCATTTTTAAGAAGCATTAAGAAATTTTAATTGAAAATAGGAAGACATCGTTTTACAGCCGTCGAGAATGCTTTACTAGATTGCCGAAACTTGCATATTATATTTTTTGAGATTATCAAGACAGGCAGTGAAGGAAAACATCGTGAGGAAACCTGGACTTATAATTCCACAATTATAAATTTGAAATCACCAACCCGTCCTGCGCAACCGTTTTGATTAATGCTCAAACCTTCTCGATATTGTAAGAATGAGGCCTTTGCTCAGCAGTGGGCTCTGATAGGCTGATGACGATATGACATATAAAGTTTGGAAGTAATATTATAAGAAAAGAATCATAAGGAAGACGTGTTTCACAAATTGTTTGTAAAGGTTTGATGTAGTGAGGTTCAGACTCTTAAACTAAATAAAACTAGACTATTTTAAATAAATTAAAATCATATCATCCAAATTACATTATGTATCAAAAACTATATAATTAATCATTAACTGTGGATTATAAAAAATTGGTGAACGAATTTTTATTAACGAAAACAAACAACAATTATTTAGAGGAAATCCTATAGACTGGAAAATATTTCCCGACGTAAATTCACTGACACTGCAAAAATCGCGTAAAGAATAAAATAATAAGCAATGGGGTCAGACTGGCTGACGACAAGTCAGTCATTATTAATATTAATTATCTTGTGTATTTCGTTACTTATATATAACAGTTCATTTAAAAAGGTTCGATCAATGTCTACACCCATGATTATTATTACCCAGACACAGTAAATACAACTAGTAGATCTTAGATTATTACACCCTCACCCACGCATTTCCCAAAGAATATGTTAAAAACTTTAAAGACGCTTTCTGTTACATGTGTTTGCTTTTAACTGTGCTGTCTGAGAGAATACATCTAAGAAATATAAAAATAATTTTTTAAATGTATATTATAATAATACATATGAAATACTTACGGCTAGAACATCTGATGAAACCTAAAAAAATATAGATTACACTGACACAAGCTATTCAACCCACATCATGGATTGTTTATATACAATAAGTTTTATTACTTTAAGCGGAACTATTTAAGTTCTACTCTCTGAAAAATAGATTTACATTAGTTGGACTCAGATCAAATTTTGAAGAAAAAATTATCTTAAAAAAATATAATATAATTTTACTCTTATCTTTCGTGGCTAAACTAGACTAATTTTTGATTTATCATCATTTTGTGATATCTTATTTTTATCTTCGAGATTTGGTTATAGACTTATTTTAGGATTTTTTGAACATTGATTAGACGTCAAATCAAGTTCAGCTAAACAAGTGAAATTCTTTTAGACCAGCACACATTTTGATATAATCGAGATACATTTGTTTACTAATACATACATTGTAAACAGATTTAGTGTTTTCCAATAGAAAATCTGTATCAGTATTGAGGTAATAATTTTATGACACATTTGTGTCAACGTTTTACGAAATATGAAAATTATAACTTTTTCACCATATTCACCACACTCGCGGACCAGCTGCTGTTCATACACTTGTTTAATGAAAACTGTAGCCCACCTCTCAATTACTATAAACAATATCTGTTGAAGGAACTTATTACATGGAGCCATTTAATCTGTTCAAGATTTCAAGTCTGTACATTATATGAATTTATTGAAATAGACCGCCTTTTAACATGGTTTTGTCCATTAAAAATGACTTTTAATATCTTGCCATAACCGTTTATTTAAAAGAAGACAATATAATCATTAACTCACTGACTTTGTAACTAAACCAACAAAATATTTGTTTTTCTTTTTATATGTTGAAATTAACAAGTAAATCGATTTTATAGAAATATACATATATAAATATCGATTGCAATCCTTTTTTCCTCATTGACAAAATTTTCCATTTAAAAGAATGACGTCTATTTACCTTCGGCTTTGCCCTCTCT
The DNA here is from genome assembly GCA_018231785.1 of Danaus gilippus. Taxonomy (NCBI): domain Eukaryota; kingdom Metazoa; phylum Arthropoda; class Insecta; order Lepidoptera; family Nymphalidae; genus Danaus; species Danaus gilippus. The sequence continues at coordinate 6,113 of DVQO01000132.1, forward strand.
CTTGATGTTAGTCGATAGTTCCATAATTTAATATGGCAATAGATATAGGTATGGAATAAAAATACTAAATTATATTTACATATTATCTACCTAAATACAAAACTTCATCCATTGTACTTCTTCAGTTTATACAAGATTATTTATCAAACACAACTTTTTTACAAATATAAACATATTTTTTACGTCACTTTTATAACTTTTTTGAAAAACTCTAGATAACTCACTCATTTTTTTAAGATAAATTTTCGTTATATTTTCATTTCTATTAATAACAGTTTAGAGTAATACGCTAAAGATATAACGTTTATATTTATTGATATCTATCGGCTGAGTTGTTGATGCAGGCTGCGTCGCTAACTGAAAGGTCAGAATCAGCTTTATAAGGAAAAAGTTTTGTTATTATATTAGCTACCTTATTTGTATTAGTATATTATTATACAAAGCATTCTTCTGTTATTCAAATTAATATAGTACAAAAATTTATAAAACTTGTTTAATTAATTGGGATAACATGTTTTTATGCATCAATTAATTTTGAATTATTAATCAAAACTTTGTAAAAGTTTTTGATTTTCCAAATAAATATTGTATTATAATATGTGTTGTTATGGTTTCCATTTGTTTGTGTATAAATTTTCTTTTCACTTAGATATCGGTCATAATACATATTTTATTTATATCGTTTTAGGGTGAAGAACTGCACAAATTAAGGTCCGTGAAAAAAATAAATATTAAACTTAATTATTGAATATTCCGTTTCTGATTGGCATTTACCTGTGGTAATTTGAAACAGGATATTTAGAACTTATTATATTACTTAGAAATATACAATTCTATTTAAAGATTTAATATGAAGAATTATTAAGTTTTCTAGCACTTAAATATTTACTTAAACTCCCACGTACATATATACATGTATGTAGATATATTTAACGATACAGTTATTAAAATATGCCCAAAGTGTTTATGACAATCTTATATTATCGATGTCAATGGTTGGAAGGATTATTGTTATTATTACCTTAAAAAATACATAAGGAAAAAAGAGATTTAAGTTGGAAGAGCAACATTAACTTACGTCGTAAAAGTTACGATGTTGTTTTGTAATTAAAAAATATTTATATATGAAGATTTTCTCGGTACGTCTTTATTTAGTGTGTAGACAAAACGTTTCTTAAGTTTGTTTACGGTCCTGTCTGTCTCATATAGCCAAGTTGATCATATATTGAAAATGTACTTCCGCAACCATTACTCGGACCTTACTTAACTCACCTACAATTGCGCTATCGGATTGGACTGTTTAATTCACTGATAAGGGGATAATTGTTCAACCTAAGTCATAATAACGATGTTATATGTATATTTTATTTACTGATCATCGATTCGTCTGTGTAGCGGGCTGGGTGGGCATGCGCCGGCGCAGGCGCAGGCCGGCGCGGGGTGAGCTCGTTCATATAGCGCCCCCGCTCCGCGCGGCCTGCAGTCCTGACCGACCACACTTCGCCGCAGCACGCCTGACACGCAACACGCGCCGGTTGCGCGCCCTTTCTCTCACGCAGTGCGACGTTACGTGATTCAGTACGTGAATGCAAATACGGACCGCTCTGTTCATACGCATCGAGGAATCCGGTACCGCCGAATTTATCAAAAGGGTGAGTCTTTCAATTAGCTAGCGAGCACAGCGACTACTGCCTGCCGGCTCGCCTCCGCCTTGAGCCGTCGTTTTTGCACAGATACGTTGGCGTTTCGCACTCGGCCCTTCCCTTCGACGGGCTCCTGTGGCGCGATGCTGTTAAGGTTAACAGCTTCGGCGGTATTTGTAAATATGACCGAGGCGAGCCTCACTGCAACGTATCCGTACACAATAAAATTGTTTTTCGCTCGTCAAAGAATATTTAAATATCCCATATCGATGTTACAGTGAAAAGCGGTTCTCGATTCGACGCGTTTGTTTGATTCTTTTGTTCGCGTGTTATCCACTCGCGACAGGTATGAAATACAAAAACACATTATAACACCTACAGCGGCGTAAACTCATTGGGTAATAATGAAAAACATGATCCATTTCCTCCCCACCATAAGCTGGAACCACTGAAATAAAACTGCAATTATTTGTATGATTTGTTTACATTGTGTTAATTATCTAGTACAATATAACATTAGCAAGCAATGTTTGTTTTATGTTTTGATACGAAAAATAAATTCAAGTTGTTCAAACACGGGAACCGTCGCTTCTACACTGTTGTATCATTATAGTTAAATTTTTCTCCGGCCGTATGTTTCAGTGGACTGTATAATTGTTTTTTTTTATCTGTAATTGCTGAGCGCGTATCAAAGGAACGTGCCTGAGGCTCGCTCACATATTATTGTGAAGTAATTCTAGTATCTGTATAAGTTATCAATAGAATTTACTATACTATTATTTTATCCGTGTCCTCATAGCGTGTAAATTTTTAATTCTTAAATTTGTAGCTTATTGAAAAAAAGAATACAACTTTTTAAACAACTTTTATCACAATTTTTCGTTAATTACAAAGCGATTTATAATTATTATGTATTTAAACTTCATAGCTTTCAAAAAAAAAAATTAAATAAAAATAATTAATTTAATTTTCTTGAACACACACTTTATAACTACAAGCTAAACACTGTAACATTATAATGAGAAACAAAAAACTTTATAAAACTTAAACAAAAACTTCTGAAATAATTTTTTTATTTATAAAAAATTGATCGTCGACCGCCGGCGGTTTACAAAATTAAACTTACTTATTGTAACGAAGTAAACTACAAATATAAATCACGGCTTTAGCTTTAATTACTTACATTTTATTGGTTTGTACGTACCATGATAAGAATGGTTGACTTATCGTCAACTTCACTTCTGACTGCCATGTACATATATGAGTCATCCCGTACTTTAATGAGTGTATAATACATTTATTAACAGACCCGTCAATATTCTTCATTTTAACGATCATTTTCTAACATTTATTGTATTTCCGTTTATTTATTTGACTCGAAACAAAATCTATTACCTCAATATAATGTCTTATTAAAATATTAATATAATAACTGGTATATCCGGTAATAAAAAAAATATATGAAGACGCAAACGACTCGGGGATTATTATCGAGATTCAACAAAATATTATGGATGAGGAAAATATATTTATTAAGATTTATACACGTATATATTTTTTATTTATATTGGTTTTCTGTTAAAAATATTGTTTTTCAAACACGCCAATAGACTGTTCACGGTGACGGTAAATATCGTCATTGCAATAGGTTTTTGCGTAACTTTTTGCGACATCTCAACTAGTTGCATGCCACTTTCGGTCCCTTTATAAATTATAAAATTATTAAAATAAACATAATATAACTCCGCTTACATATACTAAAGACTATATACATATTTGAAGATAAATATATTCAAAAAACATAGCTTTGAGTTTAAATAACAAACAATAAACATCGCACTTGTGTTGATGTCAAGTAAATAATATACCATTCATATATTCCATAATAGTTATATAATAAAGTAACTGGAAAGGAAATAATTCTTTATTGGCATATAATAGGAACTATTATATTATTTTACTTTGAGAATATATCCGAGAATGCGTACAATCGGTCCGGTTATAACCGGCTGTATCTAGTTCCGTAAGACGCTTCTATTGGCAGGAAACGTGGAAACTAACTAGCCTATACATACATTTTTATGCGATGATTCTGTTTCATTTATTAACAATTAGATGAGCTTTCATACTTTTTACTGAATTTAAAACATAATATTGTTCGTTTGTTCATAATAAAAACCGACTTTATATGAAGTAATGTACGAGTATGTTAATTTAAGAAGCTACGAACAGCATGTAGTATAGGTGCTTTATCTAAGCGCTTCAACTTAAGGATATTTTAAGATGTTATCTTCATACAATTTTTGTTATGCATGAAATGAAACATCTTATGAAAATATTTCCTATAGAATATAAGACGTCAGTGGTGGCCTAGTGATTACAAGGCCCGCCTCTCGTTGCCGAGGGCGCGAGTTCGATCCTGGCCCGGGCAAGTACCAATGTGATTTTTCCGAGTCATACGTACTTTCTAAAAGTATTTAGACATCACTGATTAATGCTGATTCCCAAAAAGAGGATTGATGACAGGCAGGCGGCCGGTCGTAAAAACAAATAGCCAAACTATTCACAACATGTGAGGCAGACCCTGGCTATATAAGAGTTAATATAAAAATCTATGTAGATAATTAATATATATTAAAATTAGTTAACTCGTCCGTTTGATCTCAGGGTGATGGCAGGATGCCGTGCCATCATTAACATGTGATTAGCAGATTTTTATCGTTTAAGTTATCAAACACGAGTTAACGGATTCCTCGATAAGCAAACTTGTTTACGGAGTTTTGTCAAACGTGCACTTGTATATAACATGCACAAGTTTTGAATGTAAATTCGTAACTATAATTACATCTTTATGTACACAAGGCATTTAAAATAATTTATCCGATTGTACCCATTAAACGAACGTGACTAAATTACAAGACAAGATCCATAGTATAGCTGTTAACATTTAGAAATACATGAACGGGTAGGTATTGAACGTTAATTATTTCTGACATTAGATTAATTAATTAATTATTTTATATGATACTTGTATAGGAGTAATTCGTATACTCTCAACAGCGTCTGTTTCCCTGGTCGAAACGAGATTAAATTGTACGGAACAAGGAGATAAGGAGGCTTTTAATCCGTTATATTTAATGAGAGTGTAGGACGGTCAATGTTCGAGGTGGCTTAAAAAATGATAAATTTTATCTTTATCTTTATTTTCATCGTATCTTTTAGCTGTGTTATTATATAACATATTTCGTAGGTTCATAAGATATAAATAGATTAAATGCAGTTAAGTGATTGTAATATTTTTTTTGTGTAATGAATGAATCATTTTAATAGAACAATAATTATTATTTATTAATACGTGATAGGTTTATGATATCTTTTTTTAACATCGATTAAAACAATATTTTCATACAAAAAATATATAATGAATATGCGTGCATGAAAAAAATAAATGAGTGTTTTATTTACAATATAGTCTTCATATTACGAAGGATAGATAATAATTTATATATTATTATTTATTTTAACGCTACATTTAGTTAAAACTATAGAAAATAACGGATCGCGTTGATGTCGAATGTACAGGAAGGTATTAATAAATTAAACGATAGTATTGTAGAGACATCAACACAGTTTTTCGCTGAATTTTAAATCTATAACTTATACTAAATAATATTGTACAAGCACTTTGTAATGTTTAGAAGTCCCAGCAGCCATATAATGAATAATGAAATGTTAGTGTCAATGTAGGACGAGGTCTATATTATTCGTTAGGTAACAGTTTCCAATATTACAAATACTAAAAGTTACAATATTATTTTATTTTTTGTTTGCAATCATTGTGTTCATTTATATAATTAGTTTTTCAACATTTTATGAAAGTTGATATAGATAAATTAAAGTTTATATATACATAGATACAACTCCTCTTGTCTAAGGTAATAGTAACAAAACGAGGAAATTTGTACTCATCCATTTGTATGAGGACACGATAGCTTAATTGTTAAACCGACTGAGACGTGATATCTCAAATGTAACTACTTCAAATCCAGCACCAGTACATAATTTTTCCATTGAACACATATAAATTAATTGATGTTGTCACTTGTCTAGAAATCTCTCAATACAATACAAAGAACAATTCGCTCAATTTGTTATATGAATTTAATTGCTGTTTAAATACAAATAAATAGCTTCATTCTAATTGAAAAGAAATTACATATTGTAGTGCAGATCCATTATATAAATGTCGTCTTTGAGACGTCCGATTGTTTTATATTAGCGTTACAAACAATCACAATACACTTTGATTCTCCGAAAGCATTAGTGTTAGAGGAAATATTTTAATGGGTATAGGAAAAAAACATTAAATTAACCAACGAAACAATAATTAACCCACTCGCTGTGTTTATTTGACAATATCGAGATGACTATGAACAGGTTGTCTGAGTATTTATAGATGATGTCCAACACGACGGTGCGTGTTCTCTGGTTGATCCTTGTATACTTTCTAATACGACACGCGAAACACTAGCAAGGCCGTACCAAGAGAAATGACGAAAACTGTCCCAAATCATGACGCGTTGATTGATGGAGACCTAAATGTATTGATTTAATTAGAACATTATAACATATATCATAATCTTAATAATTACATTTTGCCTAATCGTAATTTAGGAGCAATTACCTACATACTGTGATTTAATGTGTTTTCAAACTATGACCATTGCTTCATATAAATATGAATTCTTTAAGCGTTATTCATGTTACAAGTGTAATATTATAAAAGAACTCTCAATGTTTTTCAACAAGAGTTATTATAAAAATCTGAAAACAGTTGAGCAAAAAACCATTAAACTAATTCAAAACTTGACTTACTACTATAAAGATTACTGTTCATTCGTAAATTCTATCCTTACATATATCCAATACTTCTGTTTGTGTGACTTCCTTAGAAATTACAAAAAACGTCTGTCACATTGTAAAGGAAGCATTGAGGTCACGTTCACTCGCGTTGACTGATAAGTGTTCGAAAAATTTTAATTGAATTTAACAAATATCATCAATCAACATGACGAACATTGATTAATAAGAAACCTAGACGCCATTACACCTGACATAGTACATAGACGGTAAAGATGGTTACTTTCGATTTCCTTTTTCTATAGAACGTAATTAAGCGCCAGGGAAATGTAGGCTTTTTGTTATAGGCTTAAGGACAAAAGTGGTGTGGCAACCTACTAGACTGTTAAATTATCAAAAAGCCTTCGGGCGACCTTCAGCCTGATTTAAAAATTGGCCATGTGAGTTGAAGATGGTACTACAGGTGGAGGCCAGTGGTTCGAAATAAAACTTTATATTATAGATTCACAACTACGCAATTATTTAGAGATAGTACCTATAAGCTAGTTGTTCTTTTACACATACATATACTAAACAATATACAAATATATTTCACCTAACATAGTATCAGTTCTTGTGAATTATATTAATAAAACTTATGAAATGTAATAAGAGATGGTTAGGAAATAATTGTTCTAATATTAGAAATGGCTTCGGTATGCTTGAGTGGTATATATTTCGTGATCAACATTAAGGAGCGATAGCAAATAAATTCTTTTATAACTATAAATATATTTAGGTCAACTGTACTATTGACTTTCTGTTAGTTGCATTTCGACTTCTCTGATTATTTTTTATTTTATATTAGAATACTACTGAATGGATGTGTATAAAGTAACAATCATTAGAACTGGTAGTATTTTGAGTGATTTTAGACGATGTTCTAACATAAAGTCGAGTTTTATTTAAGGCGCTGTTCACACTTCCGTTATAAGAAATACTGGTGAAATAACTTTTCGAGATATTTCTGTTACGTAAATCCTCGCTAGTATCTGTTTTCAAATATGTTGTATATCAATTCTATTTATATATGAGATTTTCTTATACATACGTATTATCGCAATAGGTTGTTCATAGTGAGGTTGACTGTAAATTTTTTTTATCGATATCGAAAATAATGCCTGAATAAAATATTACAAATGAAAAGTATCGCGTGCTCAATTACAATTTCACTTTAAATATATCTAACAGATTCTAGATGGTACTGTACGGAATGTGACTAGAAAATTCTGCTTGCTTCATTATTTTATATGTGTATAAAATCACGTATAGTAATGAGTGGTCAGCAAATCCCTTTTAATGTTTAATTAAAAACGTTTATTATTAAAGAATCATCTGTCTAATAGTTGAGTGTGATGCAGCTTCCTTATCTATAGAGACGACGTCCTTGCGGTAATCGCTTAACCTTATAATATATATATTTTTATGGAAATATTGTTTTGTAGAAACATGTCCGAGGTGAACTTGTTGCTAATTGTTAATAATTCCTCAAAACTGATGATGTGTATAGAAATGAATTCAATATTTCAGAACGTCCTCGATATTTATATGAATTTTGTATAATAAATGACACAATAACAATATGAGATACAAGCTTCTATTCAGAATCGATCTTTACATTTTATTAAAGTGCAATTTTTATATGGTTTTAATTTATCTTATCTTAGTTGTTTCAGCCGTTATTTCCTTAAGCATGTTAATAACGAGCGCAATCTTCATTCATATGTATCTTTATTAAAATGCAAGGTCTCCGTAAATGGGAAACACATTACTCTAAATGAGTACACGGTATTGATTGACCTTTCGTTACAGTTTTAATAATAAAATGTGCATTTGATTTGAAGCGCATATATTGTTTATATAATATTATAATATAACTATGACTATCAGTGACGTGTTGATTAGCTCGAGGTCGGTGACATGGAGACGAAGGTTTCGGAAAACTGAGTCCGAAAACTATTGAAGGCACGTTAGTCAAAGGTTGCACGTGGCATATTTTTATAGCATTTTAATTGCTTCGCGATACGTATTCATGAAATTCAAATCAATGTTTGTACGCTCATGAACGTATGTTTTGCGAAATATAATTCATGTATTTATTTAAAATACCTTAAAATCCAATGTTAAAAAAATAGTTACCTTTATTTTTTATGCATGCAAATGTATTGAGAGGTGTCAACTGTCGAAGCGTGAATAGTCCGAACATGTTTATGAGATTTTAATACAATGTAATTTGTCTGAAAAATATAAAAAAATATGAGTAACGGGTTTATAAAACAACTTTGTTTTTAATAAAGGTATAATATTATATTTAAAGTAGCCGTTGTTAAATTACAAAATGTTTTATATGTAGCGCTATTGGAACAATTGAAAAAGTGTCCATACAGCTATATATTTCATAATGACATAGAAGTTTGCCGCTCGTACTCTAGCACTGTTAGTATTAATGTTCAAATGAAGGATTTCGTAACATCGGTTACGCAAATCTCAAATTCTTATCACGGAACACCATTTTCCAATATGTAAGAACTCGTAAACACACGACAATAAAAAATATTGCGCGGTATTATGTATTAATATTATTTTTGCAAGATGAATTTTTGTTTTTCATTGTTAACAATATTTATTACCAATTTAATAGGGGTCGAATAAAACAAAAAGATAGTCGATGCAATCGTCGAGATATCGTCAGAGAGTGGTCGCCAGAGGTCAACCACTCCTCTAATGAATATTCTAATGTGTTCATCTCTGTTTCCTGTAACATGAACATTAATTTTGTAAACATATCTTATTTTATTTACGACTAAATCCGTCGATACGTTTTCTGTATTCATCGCGGCCAAAGATGAGTTAATTTATAAGAAGTTCTAAGTTATGAGAAGTATTATATGGCTTAGTTTAATATGTTTCTTTCATTTAAATTGACAGAGCAAATATCGAAGTACAGATGACCGTTAAGTTGGCATAGATAAAGACGTCTGACATCGTTTAACCGTGATGGAACGGGGCTTCGAGAAATTTAGAATGAACATATTCAGTTAGCTTCCTGAGAGACATTTACAAATCTTATTGTGCTTATTTTGTTCGCTCATCGGACGTTCAATTGAAGTCAATGATGCCAATAAACTTTTTGCCATCTACTCGCCGGTAGTTTTGTTTTATCTTCCGAGGTATTTACAATAATTATCTATTAGCTATTAACAAGTACGATATTTTAACTTAATCATTGAAATATTTTTATATTTTGAAAGGTTTTTTCATACTGGATTCGCCCAGATATTTATTTTGTCATTGCCAGTTGAGTCATAATAATTTAAACGGCAATGATGCTATTGCCGGTCTATTCATAAAGAGGACTTGTTTTATTTTCATCGGAATATCCAATATTCACCTTTATATCCCGGAATACAGCAATTAAACGAATCAGTCTTTGATTAAGTAAATTGAATGTAATATCTTAAATGCCATAATGAAATTATCCAACAATATAAGCTCTCGACACTAACAACTCTTTTAATAACAATAATTTATTCTTATCCGTTTTAATTACACTTTACTCTGTTCTATTAAGTCTTGGTTTCCATTGAGACAATCTTTTTTAAGATTTTATATCTATATCTCGTTTCAAATGGTTACATTAGCGGTGACTATAAAAACAATGTCATTGAATCGTGTAACATTAGATGTAAAAAAATTATAAATACACACGCTATCGGTTTAATTGACTAATTGTTATACCGTTGACAAAAACTTATAAATATATTTTATGTTTTATAAAAACGGGCTACAAATTGATTTGACAAAAGTGGATGCGTAATTGCTACATGGAAACCCATGTTTATTTTTAGCGTACTTTATTCACGAGTTTTCTTTAATTCTATAGTTTGTTTAATGATAACTTCTTCGATTCATCTTGTCTTTTTATTTGAATTACATCCCACTTAAATTCTCATCACCGTTCATGTCGTTTATGCTTTCCTGTCACGTTTATTATTTTCATATTTAGCGAGTCTTTATTGTAATTTATAATTTTTGTCATAAAAAAATAGATTTATATTATTTTAAGTAAACAAAATTAAATTATTAGCAGAGCCTGAATATATTTGTATTACAATATGAAATTTAGAATAAATAGTACTTTGATTTTCGTTATTAGTTTTCATTCAGATCGTATTCAGTCAATGCATTTATTGAGTACTAGTACAGCTCTATTCTCGACAACGGATTATAAACATATTAGTAACATCCTTTCATGAATGAAAATACAGTCATCGTCAGCGTTATGCAGACCGTTCTTACCGATGTTAACATAACCGCGTCCTCGGTTAAACGTAATGTCATTTGTGAAGTTAAACCAAAACTGCTGATACAATTGAATCACAAACGCAAACGCTATTGTGCACTTAACAATAGATTTTATAGTATGAACACACTTAATTAACCACGACAAGGAAAATAAGTAAATATTACTTTAATATGCTTCGAGCTATAAACTGTCAGATCTACGATCGTGTCAAGGCGAGATAAGGCATCCACTGATGCCAGGAGGCTCGAGGGCAATAAATGTCTCAATGGATTGCTGTAAATAACCGTTTTATTTACTTAAAACTGTCTCTTCAGTTTCCTCCGTCAGATGTATGAGAGATAGTTTAAACGTCCATAAAGTACCGTTTCTATATGGAAGGCACTTGACCTTCTATGCCTTTCCCAAGTTTGATATTATTAAAAAATAGTCAAAGCAAATATCGGATGCCTTAAGTAGGTCGTGTATTTAAATTGTACCTTACTCTAGTAATATTATTACGTAATGTAAATAACGCGCTAGCATATGATTAGATAAACAAAGCTAATACAAGCATGAATTTATTAATCATAATTTAGTTCAAAAACACGCAACGCTAAAATCTAAATAATAAGAATGTTATGATTGTTATTTTTTGCTTAAGCTATTATGGTTTTGAAACTGTATAATATTTCAAAAGATAATATTTCAAACAATTTTATTTTATTGATTCACTTATAGTAAATCCTATATTAAAATATTTTGCGATATAAATAAATACATGTGAAAATATTTCCACACGTGATTGTTATCCGATATTCAATAATAAAAATCACAAAACAACCGTTTCTAAAGAGTTATTAATTATCGACTTACATCGTATTTTATTTGAATACTACGTCATTTTGTGTTTTGTATATGCAATTATGTGTTCATGTTAAATTCATACAAACTGTTTATTATTTGGGACTTCCCAAATTAATAAATCTTTATAACATCAATTTGGACTGCCAATATTTGTTGTTTTTTATGGTTTGTTATTTTATTCATTTTAAGAAATTGTTAATAATAACACAGTGTTATTTTATATATTTATAAGTTATATTATTTAAATAACAACATCTTCTCCGTCACGACTCCACTTGCTATCCTTCCTATTAAATTGAAGGCAGATTAGAATTCAATAGAATTCATTCGAATGTTAACATATTTTGTCCGTATATTTGTGAAACATGAAAACCTATACAGCAGAAGGAAGTATTGTTAAAAAAAATTGTAATTCTTTTTATATTAATGGATGTAAAGGCTGATTTTTTAAATATACGCTTCATTAATTTTTATCAAAATAGGTTGTTATACGAATTAAAAATGTACATACATAATTCGTCATTTTGTCATTTTAGTTCCTTGTTAAAAATTAGCAAGTAAAGCATTTAACGATTATAATTTGTAAGAAGTTCTAATTATTCGTACAGATAAGTCTACGATAGTTACTTTAAATGTCGTCGGTGTAATACATGATCGAATAATCGCAACAATTATTTAATAATATGCGTTTACGGACGTTCGTGTTAGTTCGTTGTACGAACTTGAATATCGTACATTTGAGTTAGTAACAGGTTTGGAATAGATAAACCTGTAACTAGGTAACGGAACTCAAGATTTATTGTTATTTTATTTGCAGAATTATAGACCCTTTGTATACGCAATAAGTGATATTATTCCTTATTAAGCGATATTGCAAATCATTATTTTTTTACTCAGAACAATAGCTCAACGGACACGCAGTACATTTGGAAGATAAATGATGTAATATATATATTTTTTCATTTAAAATTCGCTAGATGTAGTATTGTTATTTATGTTACGGACGTCTTGCGGTCGAACAATAAAAATGAAAATCACAACTCTTAACAATATTTCAAGTATGTACCGTAATTCTTCTTTATTTTATAATTCCTAAGGCTCTAGCGGTCTGCAAGTCCAACGATCAATCACTCATGCCAAGTTACCGGTATTTCCATAGCCTTTTTTTGATTTTGTAAAATACAATTTCAACCTTTATTTGGCTTACAGTTCTGAGAATTTTATCTACTTCAATCAAAATTTGTTTAGCGAAACACTTAAGACTATTTTTGATAATACATTCAATGATTTCTAGTAATAGCCTCCCGTTTTCAGCTTGAATTAACTATTAGAACATTTGAATCTTACCTTATTAAGGTGCAGATAATGCCTCGATGAATTTGCACATAACAACTAGTTGTAAAGGTGAGGAATTCTGCGATGTGTTTCGAAACTAGCTCCTATAACAATTTTCATAATCGTCAATAATAGCCTTAAGCATTAGTTGTTTTAAGATATCATTGAAATCGGCCTTAATGACGTCTACTTTACAAAGTGAATTGTAAGTACACAATTTTTTTTTAGAATCAATTATGTTTCGTATAAATACGTAAGTTTTATGTCGGGTCGCCTAACAGCACTTAATAATTTTATTAATTGCTGGAATTGTTTGTCCAAAATACCGCGACCTACACAATCGAGACATTCATCCTACAATTGCAAGTTTAATGTTGCTTTTAATTACTCCGCTTAAAACTCGGTCAAACGAATAATATGACACTCGTAGAATATTCCAGACGGATAAGACTCCTTGAGGCAGCAACACACCGATAGTGTAATGTTCTTTCCAAAAACGGTCAATGTCTGGAATATTTTTTAATAGTCATTTTTAACGGATAATTATTTTAATTGTTATATTTTCATTTGATGATACAAGTTTATTTGTGTATTTAAAGTTATTTTCCTATTGTTTTTAGTATACTAATTATGTTACTAATTGTTAATGTTATCGGTGAAATATTCGTTAGGTAATGTTATCAGTGAAGAATTCGTTAGGGATTTTATCTGTGATTTGTATTGTATGGTATGTAGACTATGGAAGAAACATTGTATGAAAAAATAACCTCATAATTACAATAAAAATGTAAACAAAATAAGAGACCTGTTCCTTAATAATAGTAATGTATGGTAGTGGTTAATTAAAATTAAGATAATGTTAAAACACGTATCCAAATATGAAGCCGGTGCTAGCACACGACCGATGGAACCTTGTGACAAGGCTGCGTCGCACGCGTGAGCTGCATCGCAATTTGTGACCTAGGATTTGCGCGACTTTTCAATATACTGTCGTTTTAACTGGAACAAAAAGCCTGTGTTCAGATAAATATACTTTGTTTTTTCTTTCTTACGATCACGATTGCTTGATAATCTATGTAAGTCTATTTTTTTTATTCCATTCACTATAAAATGCATCGTGAGATGTTATTAACACTGATTCCTCATCTGGATCATGTACACGTGCGTTTTGCAAGAACATCAAAAACTACAGGTTTTTTATTTCAAGATGCGAACAGGAAAACGCCATGTTTAATGGCAAACATCGCTTGGAATTTGCGACGTGTCAAGCTAAACTTTCCTTTCCTTTGCTATACAATATTCGCAAACTGATGGATTTTTTAATATTAGTGATATTAATCATGAAATTCATTATTAAATTAGCCTTACTTTTGTTCACTGACATTATAATATTAGGTGGTTGTCTGATACGAATTTTGTCATGACTTTAAATTAGGAAAGAAGTTAGCATTTAATACAAAAAATTAATAAAATCTATATCACTTCAAATATAATTATCAATAGTGTAAAACGCATATCATTTTACACATAAAACTGGTACGTATCCTTGGCCAAACAGCTTATAAATAACATTGAAAAATACAATTAATTAAGAATTTGGCGTCACAAGTTTTGCAAATGAGGCCAGAAGAGCTTTATGTAACATGAGTTTCTCTGAGGAGTGAGGAGCCGTTTTGCTTCGCGACATACATACATACATACATACATACATACGTACGTACCGGACCGCGTATACGCCATTTAACATGTATAAACCTATACATGCAAACATAATTCTAACTTCTTATTAATGTTTAACTGCTATTTATTTCAGAGAAAGTAAAAAGCAATAAATTACGGGCTTATCATATATGTAGTATCGACATTTATTTGGGCTAAAGTGCATTGACATAAACAAAAGGTATAAAACGTTGTCTCTGAGCAGTCCTGCGGCATCAATAAGTGGATTCAATGTAGACTTTCATCGATACCTACTTATGCGCAAAAATATATGTATATTTTTTTAATGCGAAAATAGTTCAATATATTTCTGGATCGTATTTCTAGTCTTGTTATGTAAAATAGTTTGGTTCATTTAACACATTATAAGAGTCAGTTTTATAAACAAAGTTAGAAAACAAAGACATTGTTGATAGTAGTGATTGATATTTACAAATGATACAGTATATAGGACATCCTTGTACACAGTAACAGTGTCTGTACTCTGAATGGTCCGTGTGGATTTTAGTTTACTAAATTACAAGTATATAGGGGATTTTCTTAAATTTTTCAAAGAGGATTAATTTAAGGAAATAAGATAAATTAATAATCAGATCATTAAACATGTATTTATAACCTGACTTAAGGTTTTCTTTATATGTTCTTTCGATAAACACTGTTTCCCCAACATATTTTAATCTGTATAAAAATTTCCAAATTTATTATTATTACCTAAATATCATTATTGATAAGGCTGCCAGTATAGTTGATTAGCTTTGTAAATTACATACAAACATACTTAACCAAATATCCTTAAAACAAATTACACGGTATTTATAATCGTTGTAAATTCTGTAGGGGCAGGTCATAAGTCGCTAGTATTCTGAGAAGTTAGGTGTTAAGAGCGGTCGGCGCCAGTCGCCGCGCAGACAACGGTACTAACTCGTTTGAGATGGTCCATCACGCAGGCGCCGCGCTACAACAACAACCTACTTTCCAACACGTATCTAACTTGCATCTTTGATTATTATTATATGCCAATAAATAAAAGAAATCTCCTTACTAAATAAGATCATTGGAATGTTTTAAAGTCAAACGTTCAGATATTTTTAGAGCCACATTTGACATTAAAAACGCGTTCAATTAAATTCCTAGTTAATGCTACTTGTGCGTAAAGTTGCCGAACTAGTTACTTTTATTGTAAATAATATAACACAGAATTTATTAGCTGTTAACTTTTACTGTGTTCACTGAATATTTTCAAAATGCCTTATTACCTTTATATTTAATTAAATATAATAAAAAGAGACCTTTGAAAAATTTTAGGTTATTACTCAACCTAGAATTGTTCACAGCAACATCAAACATAGTCTAACGATAATTCTTTTGCGTCATTTCGTTTCTATATAACAATAATATACATGTTTGACATTCATGGCTGCCACCAAACGTCTTTGTGATTAAAATTTATGGTCAAGAGCAGTGCGTAATACAAAAAATTTCCCTATACTAATCGCAGACTTCATCCGCATGTGCAGTTCCTCTTGAACTGGTCGAATCCATTCGATATACCTATGATTAATCTTTTTGTGTTAACTAAGCGTGTAACCAATTCCTTCCGTGCGATTATTAGATATTTGTAATTTTTTTATTAAATATTTCTGCAGGGTCACAGAACTCAACAAGGGTCGAGGTAATAATGTAATGAAAATAATTAATAGAACGAGAATGTGGGGTGCAGTTGTGGGTAGTTATAGTAAATGCTATGTCGTAATATGAATGGGAACAGCTGCCGTAGACCACAGCGGCCATGATGATCCGACTTTGTAAAGTGCTTTCTTATTATGCAACACGAAACCCGTTCGATTTCATTAGAATAACGAGCAGATTTTATAAATTTGCATTAGTATTCGCGAAGCAATTCGCACATTACGGCAAATTTCGATATAAATAGTTGAGTAACTGGGAAAGTTATTTACTTTAATTATTGTACCGACGACGGTCGGGTACACCTCTACAGCGAACACGTGTAAGCGTTCCGTTAAATACAATTATAATAAGATTTCAACAACGATTTCATACATTATTTTAAATTTATAAATACTGAAGGATCTCTATTGATGTCTTTATATAGTCTGTTTTGCTCTAAATCTAGTTGTTATAGAGTTATTTATATCAAGTCGAGAATATTTAAATAGCTAAACCTTCATAATTATAAAAGACAATAGATGTCATTTAACGTTGTTCTGAAAGCAGCGTAAAATTTAAGTATTATTTAAAGTCATTTAGAGTACAAGGTTCGCATTTACGCGTCGATGTCCTTTAGCGAAGGCAAATATATTTTTACAATCGAGTTTCATTTAAATTTCACATTTACTTTCTCCGTTGAACTGTTCTCTTATTGGTCAGACGCAGAACCACTTCTTCTATTCTTAGTAAACAAATAGCATTCTAATTTATATTATGGTATTTCATAATAAAATATCTTAAATACTTCCAATACAATCTCAGTCACCGTAGCACTATAGAAATACACACAAATGGATAGTATTGTAAAACCCCGAATGTGTCAAGTTTTATGTATAAGCATTTGACAAGTATCCAAATTATTGAAAAGGCCTCGAAGGCCAGAAGTAACCTTGTCTGCAATAGAACCGAACACAAGATAAAAACAAATCAATTAACATATTTTTCTTAACATAAAAAAATTAAGTAGCTTTGAACTTTACTTCTATCTATTTGTAGCTGTATTAGATGATGATTTAAATTTAAATTTTAAAGTCAAGCAGTTACTTTGACAATCATTTAACCTAACATTTTTGGCAGTAACAAAGTTTCATGAGCCAAGATTTTTTTTACTGGATCACCTAAAGACATTTTAGACGTTAAAAAATGTGTCAATTATAACTAACACCATATTAGAAAGCATAGTGTTATAAACATTATTTAGTCCTTTTTAACTTTCTAAAATAATAAACGAGTAATTGTAAAATATTTTAAGAACTTAACCGATTTCTATAGAATTTACCTACTATTTTATTCTATGACAGTTGTAGAACTTAAAGTGTATTAGTATAATCATAAATGACAGTTAAATTATACCTATTCTCATCTGTAATAGTACAAAGGATGCATAATAGATCTGTATGCGAAGTAGCTTCCGAAACATAGAGTTGGAAATTTATTTAGAAAAATATGAATTTAAAATAATAGTGATAGTACTTCTATTATCAAGCTTTGATTTTATTTCTATAAATCATCATTACAGCAATCTTAAATTTATATGAACTGTTTCATCTAGATGTGTTTCATTATGGGCTTTTTCTAAATATTTTTATTCGGATGACATCATTCATGACATGACATGATAGAAAGAAAAATAGCTTGTTAAATTATTATTTATATTTATAATAAATTTTCCAGTTGTTATATTATTTTGTGTGTATTTCTTGGTATTACACAATGAACAATATCCTTCAGTTTCCATTTTGTTTAGTGCGCTAAGAATCGTAGCGTGGGTAATTACGGTCGTATTTAGATGCTATCGGATAGTGCTTTGTATTTATCATGCTATAACAGCGTAATCAAATTGCTTTATGAGTATTTCATATAAGTGGAACATATGCAAAATATATCACAGATCTGAAACAAAAATATATAAAAGTGCTTTTTAAAATTAAATACAGGTGGTATTTTAGTAACCATTGACGTCAAAGTTGTCGACTGTTAATAGCTTTTTTGACAATACGTTTTTTTATATCCTCTAATCTGTACTCCGGAATTACCGAGAATACCCATATTAACGTTTTTAAATGTTATCCGTAGTTTGGCCACTCCTCATATTACATTATTGAAAAGCCTCCAACAATAACCACTTGTAGGAGTGTATGTGGTTCTCAGAATTGAAGCCCAGCCGTTTTAAAGTGGTTTGTAGTTTTGTTTACTATGAGATCAGCTTTAATCTACCAATCAAAACTTTATTTAATTCAATAATAAGTAAAAACTAAAGGTAGTTTCGTTGTATATTAACGGTGGGAACTTAAACTGTTGTTATCTTAACAAAGGAAATCCTGTATTGGACATACCATAAACAATTTAATCTTATAATTGAACGAAATTAATAATAATAACCGAGATGTGAAAATAATATACCTACTTCCTTTGTAGCGTCGTATGTGAAGTGGATATTTACTAAACAAAACCAAACATAAAAACAACCTTATGGCTCTTACAAGTATTATTAATCTATTATTCATCACGAATTATTTGAATAGCTCCGTTATTTTATCCATAACATGCAAATTCTATATTGATAAAGAAAGCAATAAAATTACTACTATGATAACACACAGTCGTTAAATAATGTTTTTTTATATTAGTAACGACAACTATTTTAAAGATTTAAAATTTATTATTTGAATTCTGTTATAATACGCAGAAAATGTTATTAAAATATGTTCTTATAAGTCTTTTTACGTTGTTTCATAAAAAATAATTCTTAAGTTGTCATCAGATTATTCAATGAGAATTTATCAGAGCCTGTTCTAATATCTTAAATTTAAGACCGCGGATGGTGATTAATGGTAACAAAATAATTACATAATGTATATGTATCTATACGTATATGTCAAAGTTCAACATCAAATACACCGCGTTTATTTGAAGATGGCTAATATTACAAATTAATTCGCATCCATCCAATTAATCTGTATCACTTTATCGAATTCACCTTGTGATCTTGTAATTTAAATGCCCATATATTTGAATTACGTATCATGTGTGTAAATTTAAACAAAACAAAAGAATATAGAATATTATTCATTGAGGTTGTATTAATTTTATATATTCAATGTTTTACTAGAATTATATTGAGTTTTTAATATATATAGTTCTTGATAAAATAAAATATTTAAAGTTACATATAATACAGTCACTTCGAGGGCGACTTAATAAATTGTCTCAATGAATTCCCGAGAGAAACCTCCATGTAAGTTTTGCCACGGTCTTATTCATTGATCATCCAGTAACATGATGCGATGATACTAATTATAATCTATTATACATTTGATTGAACTAAAGGTTGCGCGTTGATTTTATAAGAATGTTTGATATAATAAAATAAAATTTAACATCATTGATAATAAAAAAAGATTATAAAATATTCGACAAACTCTAAATGATCGTACGTTCAAATTGAGGAGCAAATGTTACATTACGTCGTGTGTGATCACAAACAATCGTTTTAGGTTAACAGTTACATGTAACGGATTTCAAACAGAATGGTAATTGGAAATACAAATATCCGAACAGCCAATAATGCACTAATCTTACTAAACGTCATTCCGGCTCCAACATTGAGACACGTTCTCTGAAACGTGTCCAAACCTGCTTCCTTCGTATATTCAATTTAAGTGCACATTAAACTGTCTCAAATTTATAAAAAAGACGGTCAATGTCATTCTACGAAACTAAGTGAATGTCTGGGAATCAATATTTCTATACAAACTAGAAGCAACATTTCGCAGCTCATCAGAAACTTCGATGATGTACGTGTGACTATACAATTCATGTGGAGTAAAAGAATTCTGAGTTTTCATGTGAACGAGAGCAACATCTAAACAAACACACGCATTCAATATATAACACATATTATAGTTTTGAAACTGAGTACGGTTTTAAGTTTGCTTTTCGCATACACATTAACTGGTTTATGTTTGAACAAATTTTATAATCCTACATTTACATACTTGGAAGGTAAAAGTGTGACGAATGTGTCATCTATGCATTCTCTAGGATATGAAATATTTATTTTCACTTTTACTTATTTTTTTTGAAACTTATAGAAAATAGGTTAAATTAGATCTCGTATTTCGATTATCCAACGGTTTTTATATAAATAGAACTTTTTATTTCTATTTTTAATTGGCATAAAAATAGAGATAAGTGCTCCATTATATTCATAAATTTTTAATTACTTACAAAAACATGTACCACAAAATTGATTTGCACTGTCACAAAATAAAGAAATAGTGATTATAAAATTAATTAAGATTAAATAAAGTTATCTATTCTGTAACAATATTATCGGCAGTCAATAGCTCATTATAATATAGTGGCTTCACCTCGACACGTTTCGTGCTGAGAGCAAAAAACTCTAATGATGACAACAAGTACCTAAGATGCAAAGCAGATCTTTATATAAAGTACCAGGCAATATTACAGATAAATTTGTTTCATAGGGCCAAACTAACATATAAATAACACCACACAAAAATTATTTTCATCATTTCAAACCTCGATATAATAAAAATAGGAAGGTCCTAGCGTTCTTTACATGACTGTATGTCCATATTTCTTCCTACCGATCCAAAACCATTCCTCATAATAGTCGGATGAATACTTAATGGACCTATTTGTTGTCGCGGAATTAAAAAAAAATAATGCTTACAACCTATCATATGATGAGATCAGTCTAATAACAAAACATATATTTTTTTAATATCGATAAAAATCTTCTGATTCTGTCTTAAATTTTTTGTTTATCTTAAGACCATGTCGTATCTATAATTTTTTACGTATTTGCAATCGCATTATATTTCCGATATTATATATTTTATTTATAACAAAATCAATCTGTTTACTAGTTTTGAGGAACAATGGATAAACACTCTTGATAAAATTACCTACTTATATTAATAGACAACATGAGGTAAGAACATAATTTTAAAATCGTCACAGCCTAGCTCTTGTCAGCGGAAGTGTAGGTTGTATATATTCCAACAGTTCATGTGACACTTTGTATACTTTATATCTCAAATTGCGGAACTGATGTACAACGTCTTGAATCAAAGATGCTCTTGGCGTGTTTATTCATCGGTGTTGAGTTTTCCGCAAACGCTATTTGCATTAAAACAGATATAACAATTATTATAGAAATGATTTCATTACGAGCGTTTTTTTTTTGTTATCTCTATTAAAATGTAAATGAACAATTGCGAATTATGCTTTCGTAAACTGGGTGTTCGTGGTTATTATCGACAGTTTATGTTAATATGTTCATCAAAAAAAGAACTGACATAGATATGACGTATTATGTCAGAAGGAAGAGACCCGGGGCGTATTATATCAGAGTTTTGTTGAAAACAACGTCATCGGAGACATTTCAAAACACTTTATTAGTTTGGCATTTTAGAAAGGGAAACAACTAGTGGATTGCTAATTTATAACGCAAATTTCATATCAATATGTGTTTATATTTCTGAATGGGTGATGCAACCGAAAAAGTTAACATTTAAATCCGGTTTATCTTTACTTAAAATAAATTATGAGCGACCTTGACGAACGTCGGAGGCAAGGACCGACATGTCTCAGGTGGTTCTTCGTGTAACCGTTACGTGCAAAACTATTACACACTTCATCACTAAATATCTATTTTTGATACGTGCTTTTACGAGTATGGTTTTCAAATAAAATCATGTACATTTTAAACTATATGACTCAGGAAATTTATATCGGTAGAACTTGTTAAGGCATCCACGTAATTTTTCAACGCAATAGATTTCATATATAAATAATTTTGACTAATATTATACGGAACAACGAAAATCTTTATCAAAGTATAAAAATGATTTGCAAACGATCATATTTACTAATAAACATACAATGATACATAAATATAATATATAATCATCAAATACACAACCTCAACCTTTATATAAACACTAGCTTTTGCCCGCGACTCCGTCCGCGTGGAATAGTGACTTCCGGCAGATTTT